>JAUOBX010608585.1:0-15901 GCA_032360705.1 Eupentacta quinquesemita | reverse complement strand
CACCTGGTATCGCCTGAATATAGTGTTGCCCTCACGTCGAATCTGTTCGCCGGTCTTCACGGATTCATCGTTGTCATAGCGATTCAGTGACAAAAACTTCTATCACTGTGTTGACTGTACGAAACATGGAAGCACATTTTATCACGTATTAGTGTACCGAGTGATCAAACGGTTTGAAAATTGTCAACTTACATGGCTTGGAGTACAGCCATAGCGTCACAAATAAAATTACCACATGCTATAACGACTCTTGTGAAAGTTAGACGGAGTTCTACGGCATTCTTCCAAAACATATCGATCAGATAACAGAGTGAAACAAACTTCTCAACCAGACAGGGAATGATAGGCTGACTCTATATTTAAAAATATGTGCTGCCTCTTTCTGTATCTCTGAGCACTTTCAATTACTGATTCCATTCAGTAAAACGAAGCTTCGCTCATGCAAAATTGTATTGGTTTCGATTTTCCCTTTTCGCTGTGAGCGATTTACAGCACTTCGGTCATTATAGGATATATGTAATCATAATATTATTATTATTATTGTTTCCTTTTTGTAATTATAATTATTATTATTACTATCATTAACGGTAATGAGATGTTCACATACTTGTCTCCTCGGAACGCTATATCTAGCCGTTTACTGCGAGGATTTGGTATAATTAAATGAGTCGGATAATCCACGCACGTATTGAGTTGCTTATTATTATTATTATGTGACATTTATTGGTGAAAGAAAAAGAGTCGAGATCTCACATAATTACATCCTACAGGGTCAATAACATGAGGAAACTGTTTGGATGCGTGAGAAAGAGGCATGTTTTGGAATAAATGTGAGCTACCTTCCACACACGCTGGGACGATTATTTATACGCCCTTGGAAACATGCAGGATCAGTAAAAAAACAGGTATTCGCCAGGTACTGAATAATATTCACACAACAATTCGTTTACTATAAATTCATCGGATACACATTGTTGTTACATCGATAATCCTGGAAACTGTATTGTATGACTATCACACGAGGGGCTGATAATCATGCATGACATTTAATTAAGTAAAGTATAAACACTTAATATAGAGCACATTTTTACAAGGAGTAATCAATGGCGCTTTACGAAACTTACGAAACAACTGCATCACACTACTATATATGCAGGTAGGAACGAGCTTAACATCATACACAAGTCTCGTAGCGGCCGCACGGAAGCACTGATAGTAACCGTCCCGATAGTGCTAACAGCGGTCTAACAACGGGCTCACTAACAACGGTGTTCAAACGGCCGCACAGAGGACGCCGTTACCGGCTTCTACTGATACGGCACTGTTAGGCACTGTTACAGTACTTGAAACTAGACATATCGCCTCCATTTGGAATCAAGCTTCTGTATCGGCGTAGACACTATTAACAAAACAGCGAATGTTGATAAACAAACAGCCTGACCTCAAGGGACCATAATAGTATGATACCATAGAGCTAGAACTAAACCTGTTGCCTTTCATATGGATTCACATAAGAAGATCATGTTGAACAATAAACGAGTATTACCAACTGCCCCGTGACTGTTCCGCTCTTTGTGAGCTCATCAGTACGGTACAGTATGAATGACGGAACTAGATTGAACGAATTCCGGGAAATTTGTCATGCGTTTTATTTATATTCAGGTCTATTACCCGCCAATTTGTTTTTTTGCTAAATGGAAAACTTTGTATACAGTCTAAAAATATGACTATATAGATATTACTGTTACCATGCAACGCTACCATCAAAGAGAGGACTGGTTTTGGAGGAGCGATGCCAACCAATAACATAATTATATTCACGATCCTATTAGTTGAAGCTTTCAGAGTAATGCCTCGTGCCAACGGAGCAGAGTGCAAAGTGCGGAGTGGTTCAAATGGATGAACTCTAGTGCTGGTAATACCGTATGACAAGTCGAGTGCTCATTATGGGTTTGAATGAGTCATCGCAATATGCACCAACTCACGTTGAAGCGTCGACGATATTCTTCAGGCATCGCATTCATTCGAGTGCTTGCGTTTATATGGGCATGAATGCTATGAACAACGATCTGTTGGCAAGGGTCAATAAGCATTTGATAACTAGACATATGCATGCGGTAAACCGCCCACGTGTAATATCCTCGGAATAATTATTAATATTTTTTCTATGATGAGAAGAATGGCACAAACCAAGTCTGGTTGACCTTGGCTGACCATGAAACCTCATGTTGTTCAGCACCATCCAAAGTCCATACTCACTAAGTTTCATTCAAATCTGATGATGTTAGGGAAATCGCTTATATTATGCAAATTTGCCCTCCGATGACCTTGAAATGACCATCATGCTTTTCGGGACCACTTATAGTCCACATTCACCAAAACTCGTTCAAATCCCACCAAGTTAGGAAGATCGCATAAATTATGCAGTTTGACCTCCGGTGACCTTGAAATGGCCGTCATGGTTTTGGAGACCGATTGTCGAACCCATCCAAGATATTACTAGGGCAGATATGTGAACCGAGTTTCAAATGTATCGGACGAAGCATCGGACCAAACTCTCGTTTCTGGCCGCACGAAACCTGCAAAATTGAGGGCAGCAGTCATGTGGCAATGCCCACTTTCGAACCCATCCGAGATTTTACTAGGCAGACATGGGGTCCTAGTTTCGAATGAATCGGACAAAGCGTCAGAGGGTTATTGCCCTCACGCCTAAAGTTTCCTGACGGCGGGGCGGCGGCGGAGACGGCGGTGGCTACACCCAAAAACCATAATATCCCCAGACGCTGGAACGCGTCCCTGGGATATAATGAGGTATTATATTAAACTAAGCTCTCGCGTTTTAGGAGACGGGCTCGGATCTAATAATACCAAGGAAGTGAACCAACGTTCTATTCCTAGTGCTCGTCGTTTGAAACAATATACAACTAAACCCATGTTTGTGAGAACGCTTGAAATTGAACATCTATATTTCTCGTCAATTCACCCTTCAATATCAAGTCATCAGCTATGAATAGCAGCGCACCTACTATAAAAGTACTCACATGACTGTCCAATTGCCTGGTTACCTACGTACCGAACTGAACAATAATCCAATTTTATAGGCTATATGGTCATATACTGTGGTTATATCTGTGGCTTTACCAGATTAGATAACACCTAACTAGCCTAACATAGTCCTAGAACCAAGTCCATGTGACACCAACGGTACTGTGTCTGGAATGAATAACAAACAGGCGAGGACTTGAACCGATATCGCCGACTAAGTCAGCCTTCATTATAGAACGTAGCTGTAACATTGGACCCACGTGGAACCAATGGGTCGTATTTACAAATTTAGTTTTCTTTTTTTCCCTCTGTCAGATGAGCGTCCAATATTCGAATACCCCTATACACTGTAAAACGATGCGACGCTGATGGTTACAAGATTTTGTAAAGGGATGAAGTCGAAAACGTAGCTTGTTACGCATTATAGCCTACAGGTTCGATTAGGTGACGAAAATGCGTGGATACGTGACACACGAGCACATCCTGAGTGGGGAACACCATGGTAATATCCTCAAAATGACTCTTCGTTAGTTTTTCAGTGTACCTTCCGTTTCCTCCGGGAAATTCGTTCGAGGCCGTTGGGACGAGATCGTGTGATATCAAACGAAAACGATTTTTTTTACGTCAGGCAACAAGGTACATTTGCATAACTATCCTTCCACGAAAAATTTCTCAGAGCCACATTGATATAGCGATGTTCATTGAAACAGTTGTTATGCCTATTGCATAAGAGGGTAAACAAAAATATCCACACAGTTATTCTCTAATCGATAAATTCCTCACACTAATGCATCAAAATTCATTGAAACGGTAGTGTATGTCAGATTTTGTTAATCAGATACTGATAATGACGTAATGATTTAGAGCATATGCAATCTCGGAATATATATTCATATCAAGTCATACCCCTCTCGGAGAAGGCTGCTCCGTTCGGATTGTATTACACCTAAGGTTCTCACGTTATACCAATATTTTTTTAGGCTATGTTGTGTTGAAACCGAATTTGGTAGGTGTGAACAATAATTGTTTCAAGCAAAACATAAAAAGGATATTTTTGATATATCGTAAGTCGAATTTATAGAGTCGTGCAGAGAGCGTATGATGCCAGGAAGACTTATAAGAAATAGTTATGATGATCCGTATTTTGAGTTATTATTGACTCACTGACTTCTACGATGTGCATTCGGGCATGATGTTTTACCAGTATTGCCTCGTCTGACCCAGGCGTTATTGGAAGAAACGGATTAGGCCTTCAATATGCGTCGAACTGACAAACTGACAATGCAAAGCCAGTGGTAAAAAGTATGAATGTGCGATTTCGGATTTCAATATGAACTCTCTCCCACTGAACAAGTTTAGAGACAATATATTCGCCTTATTACGTATCGAGTCACAAGGATGGACCTGATAATGCGTTGGATTTTTTGGTTTACACTCTTTTGCGTTTTGTGTGGGAGCGGGCGGAAACGCATAAGTATGCACTTACTAATCAATAGTATCGTACAAGCTAATACCTTGATTACGCTAATCAGTGATTGCGGATCAGTGCGTCTTCACCTGCTTTACATAAACGCAAAAAACGTCAAGAGTTGCACTCGTCCCTTTGAGCGCAAGCTGAGGATGATATTGACGGCTATTCCGTATGGTCCTGAAATGATCGACCATCATTATTGAAATCAAATATTTGTTCTCTCTTGTTTCATTAAGCACAAAGATGCAGTGGCCTTCCTCGTTTTGGTATTGTGTTCCTGATTGACAATAACTATTTTATTTCAACTGCTGAATGCCTCAGGCTCAATTTTACTTCGATCCAAACATTCCATTAGACGTGATTTGTTTTCATAATGTTCAGCTTCCAGTTCTATGCTACATCCCCAAACTGTCGTTTCCTAAGGCTCAGACTTTGATGGCTTATGCTTATCAAGACGCTATGACTGCACTAACTTGGGTTGTTTTAGGGACATCCGAAATAATCGGATTGTGAGGTTGGTAATCACTAAAATGTCTCGTTACCTGTCAGGGCAATACTGAGACATTGCCTTTTTGTAGCTTTTACTACTGATTCTATGCTAAAATCCTCCTCTCGTGGAACACATTCGTATGGTAAGGCCTTTCGCTTAGTTCTCGGTAATCGGAAAACAACTCTAGCGTTCCCATGTCAACACTCAGTGTGTCCATGAACAATTCATTATGCTATTGGGAGCTGGTGACCTCACATATGTAGGATATTTTATCGAGAACCTAATCACGATATCATTTCAGTCCATTAACACTAATAACTTATGAGTGACATCAAGGAATGCAAGCAGGCATGGCGTCTGAAATGCTGAAGGTTCGTTGGTAATATCGTGCAACAAATGCAATACAACGCAATGTTCCACAACGACGCACCGTTGTGGATGAAATTGGATTGCAGCTAGGTAGTGTGGTTAGTAGATTGCTGCTCGAAGGAATAGCTGGGGAAATGAATGGAATTGAAAAGAGAAAATTATTCTATTGGACTAAGAGAGAAACTAAATAGGCCTATATCAAATACAAAGGAAATATATTGCATCGGCCTACCAGTACTGAACACGGCGGAAATAATTTTTCACACGTTCTTATCACATGTGGATCCGTTTTGACAGTTCTGAGCTCTCGAACGTTACCTGATAAGGAACATTGTTAAAAGGTGGTGAGAGCAGGGAAAATTGTGGAATTTGCTCTCTCTATTGATCCGATATATTTTTAGTTGTTTTCCTTCTGATGACACTAGCTTGCCATTTTGCCTTGCATTCATACAGTGTACCACTTTCTACATGCCTTTCTGCCCTTTTAATCGGTTGTTTAAAAAAGTTGTGTAAAATATTGGATTGTGTAACATATGAACCTACCAACTAGTTGTGTTAAGAATAATTACACAACTTGTGTAAAATTATAACTTGTGTAAACGATTACCCAAGTTGTGTAATTATTTTTTACACAACTAGTTGGCAGGGTCATATGTTACACAACCTAATATTTTACACAACTTTTTTAAACAACCGATTAACAGTGTGGAAAGTCCGATTCTAATGAACTTTATATAGACCAGATCACCGTTCATTTGCAATGCTGCGAGGTTCAAGTGATGGATTAGTGCATAATAATCAGAAAGGCATGTTAATACGGTCATTTCAATACCTGAGGCCTTGGCATCCGGTCACACGGACGTGTCGATAACACGGACATGCCGATTTCTAAAACGCTGCTAATTCGCTGGCTGCTGCCCGGGAAACTGAGACGTACCAACGGTCTAGCCTACTGGAAGGTCCCATTTCCCCGTGTAAAGAACCGCACACATTTTCCAGTTGCTTGCTGCAGTTGGTTCGGTCGGGGGAATAGTGATTGCCTGATACCAATTCGGACGAATCCTGAAGGAAATACGGAATTTCCAATTCCGTATTTCCTTCAGGATTCGCCCCGTCTGAATTTTCAATAAATACAAGTAAAATTATACACGTTGACTCGAATTCCTCCCCCTTCCCTCATCACCCTCATGGCACAGCATAGGCTATACTATATATACTAACTCTATGCCAACTGCCGATATGGCTGCAACAATAGGCCCACAATAGTGAGCAGTCGTATATACTGACATGATATAATCAGTACTACAGGCAGTACAACATATTATAGGTTTAATAAACCCTCGACTAACCCAGCAATACTCACCGAATCATCAACGATAGGAACGTTTCGAATTTCTTGCACCTCACTATGGAGACAGTCGAACATTACCTGCCCCAACTGAATCATTTTACCTCCATGACTGAATGAATCCTGAACTTGGTCGAAGCACCGGCACATTCTGCCAGGGGCAAGCCAGCGCCGCCGCTGGCTACGGGCAACAAGATCCGCTGAATAACGCCGACACTAAACTGCGTATAATAGGCCTATTAAATTTCTGAAATTTGTGAGAGTAACCTGATACCGAGCGAACGGGTCAACGTGTGTGTAATACTGTCCAGTACTCCCGGAAATACACTGGGGCCCGAGGTGACTGACGGAAACAGCGTGGCATCATATGAACCTATTTGAATCAGGGCAGTTTTCGACACGAGAAACAGGGAGCTAACTCGGCGATTTTTCAATAATTTTCACCGTTGAAAATGTGATTCCATTCTATGTTCATTATCTCGAATGTTAATCGCAGAGGGAAAGCGAAACGACCCCATTGGAAGGTTCTGACTTCAGTGAGATACAATCCCAGTACCAAATCGAAACCACGGGTTGGCATTTCCTAGCGCTGAGTCTCTGGAGACATGATGATTAGTAATGTCTGGCTGGCCGAGGGTAGCGTATTGTCATGGTAGATGATGACAGATGAATGATTAAGTATATAGAGTGGATCTCTCCCACAAGGCGGCTTGCGCTAAGCGAAAGGAAATTAATGTCAACAACTTTCCACAGTATACAAATGATGAGTGTCTCCGAGTGCAATGCTATTCCATTGCACGAAATGAAATTACCATTCATTATATCTTCGATATAACACTAACAATGACCCATTCAAATATACTTTACGTTATATACTCTATGTGTAAAACTAATTTGTCGTTTTATAAGTTGCGGTGTCTCTTCATGTGTGTATACATTGTTTCACATGCATTGAGAACTAACTAATTCTCGTAAGGAAGACATATATACATATAAAGTCCAAATTACAATTTTTCGTGTTCATGCATCAGCACTAATAATGACATCTCACAAAGGTATGCTAAATTGAGCTTTGAAATCATCAAACTTATATGTCGGACATTCCATTTCTAGCTTATATCAATGACTATTTCGTGTTCCCTAGTCCGTTGCCATTCCTTGCCAAAAAAAGTAGACCTATGTCACATCACAAAGTAAACACTCTGAATGTATGTGTTCGAAGATCTTTCTGCGTTCGTAAAACTAGAACGTGCCTTATAGGTCGAGAACCTGTCAATATAAATTGCTGTTCGCACTGCTAACAATAATCATCGGACATGTTATTTTCCATCAGCAAGTCTCCTGTCAATGATTAGGTTCTTCTGATTCGGTTATTCCAGCTTTTACGTAATCGACAGAAGAGATTTACGGAGTTAGAGGAGGCATTTGTCAGTATCTGTATGTGGGCGTATTTCCGACTCACTTGTTTTGTTTTCGGTTTTCAGCCATAAACCTCCCATCGCTATTTCACCCCTAGCAGCAAATGTATGGATTGTAATATATACTCAACTAAAAGTGTTCTTTTTGTTACACGCCAATTCTTTTCATTTTTTCCTAAACAACGCTCGAGATACACGAAGATGAAATAATTACTGCCGCATAATTGACAGACAGTGTGATCAGTAAACAGCGGGCCTTCTAGCTTTCACTTATGAGTACTAATAAAGAGTGTTAGTTTTGATTTGTATTCTACTCGTCCCGTGACTCACGTTATCTTGCAATTTGATGAGAAACACTACACGTACATCGACAAACCCGCGCATTGTCTTCATTATCTGAGAGTGATATAATCACGTATTTTTGGTAATAATACTAGAAATGATAAAGGGTGTCAGCATTATTAGATCTGTATTCCGTGCTCCTTATGACTTCACAATTCATGCAATTCATGTGGTGGATGTACAGTGCACGAAGAAAGTGCCATCGCACGATTAGACATGACATAATCATAACAAACTCTACATGGAGTATGTATGTACGACCTGTTAATATCTACTTGCGTCGGGACTTCTTCCATTAATTATGGGATAGAGAAACACGTACAACAACTAACCGGCGATAGTACTCATCATCTTATAGTGTCTGAGGATGTTACAGGCTATTTAAAGGCGCACACGGTACGCAACAGAGCGCAAGACGACACACAAAATGTGCTATAGCGGGATAAGTCGCTGATAAGTTGCGTTAGGAGTGACCATGTGTAGACCCTCTCGTTCTTTTCCGTGTGGGTCTCTCAGCAGCTTTGTAGAGTAGTTCCATGCATGGCCAAGCATGTCCAGTCCTCTACATTGTCCTACCTGGTTCCTCTCATCACCTTCATCTTTCCTCGTAATTGTTGCCCACCTCTAAAACGACTCCGATGAGTTGAATTTCACGTTTTAGATTTTTTTTAATCAGAAAACCTCAAGGAAAGATATACAAAAATTCACGGCACAGATTGAGTGAAATTCAATTATACTGTGCATTACACTTGCCTATGCACCAAGTGTGAACATTAAGCGCTGTTTTCGGTTTAGGAAATATAGGTACCCTATTGTTTGAAGAAAAAATTGTCAAAATGGTATTTGATTTTAAGGACTTTGTGCTGAAGTGTTATTTATTGAATTATAAGTTTAATGTTATTCATGAAACGTCCCAGGATGCAACTCATTCAGCCTGAAGTCAACTATGCCACTGAGATTGTGGTTGCGCAGGTTCACGAAGAACTGTTCGACAAACTATCGTTCATTCCCTCTCTGAAGCAAGAGTAAAGGAAAACAAAAAGATCAAACTACGAGTTGTTATATTCTTCGGACGTCATCCAACATTAAATCATTGAATTATTGATTATCGTTTTAGGTAGATTAATTGTATTTAAATACACGAATGAGTGAGTGTTTCATTCTCATTTTTGCTAGGGTACATCATGCTAATCAAACGAGAGAGACTGGATCAGGCAATATACTGACTTCACTAAAGAAAACATGTAGATCATTTAGAACAAGTAAAGTAGACGTTCACTGCTTCGTATTGGTGAAGGAAATTGAGTCCAATGACAAGACTATCAATGAACACTAGCAGATTACATATATTCCAATAGGGAAGGACAGATCGTACTATAATTATTAGGCCAAGGATCAAATTCAGATGGGTATAAACAATCACGAGAGCTTGTGTCTGCCTCAAGCGTTATAATATATATGCTACTTTTCAGAAGGTGCATACATTTAGGGAATGATGCTGACATACAATATCAACAAACTCCGAGACGCAACTCAGTTTAGACAGCCACAATGTTTGCGGAAAAGGATGCGTTATGAAATCAGATAACGTTTCATGAGAGGAATCACACCTAAAAGCAATTGACAGTTGTCAGTATCTGTATGTGGGCGCAATTCCCATTCCCTTTTTTTTTGGGTTTTCAGCCATAAACTCCCGATGGCAATAATTCCACTCCCAGCAGCGAATGTAACGAGCGTAATATATACTCCATCGAAAGTGTTTTCCTTTGTTACACGTCAATTTGTTTCATTTTTCCTACAGCAAGATGGGGTGAATACCCGACGATATGTTCGATTGGCGCTAAAGATACACAGAGATGAGATAATTACTGCGGCATCATTCGCAGACAGTGTGATCGGTAAACATCAGGTCTCCTTAGCTTCCACTTATGAGTACTAATGGAGAGTGTCTGAGTACTAATAGAGAGTGTCGGTTTGAATTTGTATTCTATTCTTCCCGTTACAACAACAAGCCCGCGATGGTTGGAGCAACATAGCACATGACGAGACTCAAAATGTGCTATAGCGGGACAAGTCGCTGATGAGTGGCGTTAGTGGTGACCATGTGTGTTTATTATTATATAATATGTACCGAAAGAAAAAAATGAATAATCCGAACAATCATAATTGAATTATTGAATATTGTTCCAGATAAATTAACCGTATTTGAATACACGGATGAGTGAGTGGGTGTTTCATTCTTGTTTTCCTATAGTACATCATGCTAATCAAACGGGAACATTGGATCAGGCAATATAGTAACTTCACTGTAGAAATTATGTTGATCATTTAGAACGAGTAGAGTGAACGTTCACTGTTTTGTTTTGATGAATACCAAATTAGTTCCAATAACATGACTATCAATGATACTAATAGATCACATATATTCCCATAGGAAGATACAGAACCCCCTACAATTATCAGGCCGAGGAATACATTCAAATTGGCATGAGCAATCGCGAGAGCTTGGGTCTGCCTCAAGGTGCATACATTTGGGGGATGATGCTGTAATACGATATAAATAAACTCCAAGAGGCATCTCAGTTCTAAGAGGGCGCGCCTGGGTGAAGAACAGAGGGTAACAGGAAAAGAAACATTCGGAAATTGGAGAAGAAGGGGGGAGGAAATAGAATATAATCGGAGGTCATGGATAGGAATAAGAGTAAAATAATGAAGTGCAAAATAGCTGAGATACACATTGAATGCTACGATATTCTCAGCAGACGCGCTACCCGAACATATCATTGTTTTTGGTGTAGACCGGAGGTCATTTTTCTGGAAGAAATGAGAAAGTCTTTATTTTGGCTATTTTTGGCGTGTTGACACAATAACTCGACCCCATATGGATGAATGATGCTCATGGTTGGTATGTGTGTTCCTCATGATGAGTACATAGTCCCAGACCAAAATACCATTACTCGGCGATTCCGCTCTCGAATCTACGAGGCCTACAGCATATCTCGCCGTCAGCGCCCCATGGATTCACGCCTTGCCCCCGACATGAATCGAGTAATTCGATAGAGAAGCCACCTCCATTACCCTCAATCCGAAACACCATTACTTCGTGATTTCACACATAGCGAACATCGAAGTCGCATCGGGCAGCGCCCTGGTAATATACTTAGCAATTTTTCGAGCATCTGCGGAGAGAGACATACCCCCTCCCCTCCCCTATAAACGGGACCAAAACACCAATACTTCGCGATTATCTCATCCCGTCAGCGAGTATTGGAATCATCAACCTGATAGCGTCGGGCAAATGGGCTGGCAGTGACCCGATAACTGTTCAGCTCAGATTCGATCGGCTTATGCCTCATCTAAGTCGAGTCTGCCGGTCACGAATATACAGGTCCCAGCCCGATGGGCCCCCTGGTTCGATAGTTACGGGGTTCGGAAGGTACCTTGTAGTCACTGAGTGTTTCCCCGTCAGCCACGGGTACGAGGTCCGACAAAACACGCTAGGACCAACTCGCTCGGAGCCGGTCGGCGTGTACCCCATCCGACTTTTAGTCGGATATGCCGGTCTCGAATATACAGGTCCAGGCCCGGTGGGCCCCCTGGTTCGATAGTTACGGGTTCGGAAGGTACCTTGTGGTCACTGAGTGTTTCAGTGTATGGTCCGCAGTATCAAATGTGATGTTTCGTGGTGAAGGTTGTGGGGTAAAAGTTTCGGATAAAGGTTAGGGTTGGAGTTAGGTATAGGCCGGAATAGGACGTGAAGGTTAAGCACCTACTCCTTATGGGGTACCTACCCTATTTACTCCAAAAACCCTCTCAGAGTACATGGCCCGTTTACTCCGACACTAGAAGTCGCTTCTCAAATGTCGCAGAAATTTCCCCTCGTCGTCGTCGGAGGTTGTTAACGCCGAGGTCTTGGATTCCTCCAGGGCGTGAAGACACTACCCGGACCTTCCTGCCACGCGACCATTACTCATAATTATCTAAAACATTGCCTCGATTCTAATTATTTTAAACATTGCCTGCGATCATCAATTTTATTCATTCAAAACATCGACCGACTAATTTTATTTAGGACATTGCTTGTATTGCGATTTATTCCGAGTGTGACGTAAGGACCGAGTGATAAAAACCGTACACTGGACCTCACAAGTCACCTATTATCACGCACGCATGATAACATAACCCAACAAAGAGTGTATCCCAATTTCAAAAGAATATTATCCTAAATGGGGTATTCTGACCCTTTTTACCCTGAAGGGTAACCTTTTCTACACTGAATGGGGTAGGGTTACCCCTTTTACTCTAAAAGTGTTATTATGTATAAGCCGAAACAGGACGTTGAGGTTAAGCACCTACTCCGTTTGGGGTACCAACCCTTTGACTACAAAAATCCTTTTGGGAGACATACCGTGTTCACTCCGACACTAGAAGTCGCCTCTCGAATGTCGCGGAATTCTTCCCTGTCATCGGAGGTTGTTAACGCCGAGGTCTTGGCTTCCTCCTGGACTTGGAAGACACTGCTCGGTTCCAGAGTATGGTCCGCAGAGTCAAAGGTGATGTTTCGTGGTAGAGGTTGTGGGGTTAAAGTTACGGAGAAGAGTCTGCAGAGTTGAACGTAAGGTTTCGTGGTAAAGGTTGCAGGGTAAAGGTTTCAGGTAAAGGTTTCAGAGTTGGGTCGGCAGAGTCAAAAGTGCGGGTGTCAGGTAAAGGTTTCAGAGTAGGGTCTGCAGAGTCAAAAGTGATGGTGCATGGTAAAGGTTGCTGGGTAAAGGTTTCAGGTAAAAGTTTCAGAGTAGGGTCTGCAGAGTCAAAGGTGATGTGATGTTCCGTGGTAAAGGTTGCAGGGTAAAAGTTTCGGGTTAGGGTTAGACTTAGGTATACGCCGAATTAGGACGTTAAGGTTGAGCACCTACCTCTGTTTGGCGTACCTACCCTTTTACTCTAAAAACCCTCTAGGAGTACATAACTCGTTTACTCCGACACCAGAAGTTGACTCCCGAATGTCGCGGAATTATCTCCTGTCGTCGGAGGTTGTTAACCCCGAGGTTTTGGATTCCTCCCGAACTTGGGAGACACTGCCCGGTTTCAGAGTAGGGTCTGCAGAGTGAAAGGTGATTTTTCGTGGTAAACGATGTGGGGTAAAAGTTTCGGGTAAAGGATGTGTGGTAAAAGTTTCGGGTAAAGGTTACGGGGAAGAGTCTGCAGAGTTAAACATAAGGTTTCGTGGTAAAGGTTGCAGGGTAAAGGCTTCAGGTAAAGGTTTCAGAATTGGGTCTGCAGAGTCAAAAGTGCGGGTGTCAGGTAAAGGTTCCATAGTAGGGTCTGCAGAGTCAAAGGTGATGTTGCATGGTAAAGGTTGCTGGGTAAAGGTTTCAGGTAATAGTTTCGGAGTAGGGTCTGCAGAGTCAAAGGTGATGTGATGTTTCGTGGTAAAGGTCGCAGGGTAAAAGTTTCGGGTTAGAGTTAGGGTTAGGTATACGCCGAATTAGGACGTTAAGGTTGAGCACCTACCTCTTTTTGGCGTACCTACCCTTTTACTCCAAAAACCCTCTAGGAGTACATAACTCGTTTACTCCGACACCAGAAGTCGCCTCCCGAATGTCGCGGAATTATCTCCTGTCGTCGGAGGTTGTTAACCCCGAGGTCTTGGATTCCTCCCGGACTTGGAAGACACTGCCCGGTTTCAGAGTAGGGTCTGCAGAGTGAAAGGTGATGTTTCGTGGTAAAGGATGTGTGGTAAAAGTTTCGGGTAGAGGATGTGTGGTAACAGTTTCGGGTAAAGGTTACGGGGAATAGTCTGCAGAGTTAAACGTAAGGTTTCGTGGTAGAGGTTGCAGGGTAAAGGTTTCAGGTGAAGGTTTCAGAGTTGGGTCTGCAGAGTCGAAGGTGCAGGTTTCAGGTAAAGGTTTCAGAGTAGGGTCTGCAGAGTCAAAGATGATGTGATGTTTCGTGGTAAAGGTTGCAGGGTAAAAGTTTCGGGTTAGGGGTTAGGGTTAGGGTTAGGTAGAAATCGAATACGGACGTTACGGTTAAGCACCTACTCCTTTAGGGGTACCGACGCTTTTTACTCCAAAAACCCTCTTAGGGTACACATTCCTTTTACTCCGACACCAGAAGTCGCTTCACAAATGTGGCGGAATTCTTCCCCTGTCGTCGGAGGTTGTTAACGCCGAGGTCTTGGTTTCCTCCAGGGCTTGGAAGACACTGCCCGTTCCTGCCTATCACGCGACCATCACTTATAATTTAATAAAACATTGCCTAACTTCTAATAATTTAAATCATTGCCTGCGACCGTCAATTTTATTCATTCAAAACATCGACTGACTCATATTATTCAAAACATTGGCTGTCTGAAACTACTCGGCGATGTATCCCAAGTCTGGCGTAAGGGCCGACTGATCAAAAATACCGTTCACTAGACCTCACAAGTCGCCTATTATCACGCACGCATGATAAGATAACCCGGCAAAAAGTGTATGCCCATTTAGGAAGGAAATTATCCTAAATAGGGTAGACTGACCCTCTTTACTCAAAAGGGTACCCTTTTTACCCTAAATGGGGTATAGGATTACCCCTTTTCACTCTGAAAGTGTTAATATGTATAAGCCGATATCAGACGTTAAGCTTGAGTACCTACTATTTTGGGGGTACATACCCTTTCTACTCCAAAAACCCTATTGAGGTACATAACACTTTCACTCCGACACTAGAATTAGTCGCTTCTCAAATGTCGCAGAATTTTTTCCCTGTCATCGGAGGTTGTCAACGCATAGGTTTTGGATTCCTCCAGGACGTGGAAGATACTGGCCGGACCTGCCTATCACATGACCATCACTTATAATTATCTAGAACGTTGCCTCACTTCTAATGATTTAAAATATCGCCTGCGACCATCAATTTGAATCATTTGAAACATCGACTGATTTATATTATTTAAAACATACCTTGTCTGAAACTACTCGGTGATGTGATGTATTCAGAGTCTGGCGTAAGGGGCGACTGATGAAAACCGTACAATAAACGTCACAAGTCGCCTATTATCACGCACGCATGATGAGATAACCCGACAAAGAGTGTATCCCTATTTAAAAAGGATATTATCCTGAATGGGGTAGACTGACCCGTTTTACCCTAAATGGTACCCTTTCCACCCTAAATGTGGTCGACCTACCCTTTTTACTCTAAAGGGTACCCTTTTTACCCTAAATGGGGTAGGGTGACCCTCTTTACTCTTAAAGTGTTATTATGTATAAGCCGAAATCGGACGTTAAGGTTAATCACCTACTCCTTCCGGGGTTTCCACCCCTTTTACTGCAAAAACCGTCTTGGGTTACATAACCTTTTTTACTGGGACACTAGAAGTCGCTTCTCAACTGTCGGGGAATTCCTGGCCAGTCGTCGGAGGTTGTTAATGCCGA
>JAUOBX010606363.1:0-15912 GCA_032360705.1 Eupentacta quinquesemita | reverse complement strand
CGGGTCCTATGTATTTTAGCAAAATTTGTCCGAGCACTAAACAGAGCATATGGGAGCTACGATCAGCTGCTAAACAGCCGATCTTGGTATGACACATGTCATATTTAGTGTCATCGTACACAACTAGTTTGGGCAGTGAGTAGAATTGCTACCCGATCCGGCGGTTTTAGATGAATGTGATAGGGCTGGAGTCGACTCGTCAATGCGATTCTTCATACAGGAGTGATTCTGTAATTACAAATAGAAATTAGAGTGATATAGTAAATACAAATAGAAAACACTGATTATACTAGTGTTGTTCCAGGATGCAGTTTTCGATTGTGAAACATACTTTTATTGTCATTTTAGATTAAGGCGCAATTGATACAATATACGGAATTTAATGAACTGAACCATTCACATAGCAGAACACTGTCCGTGGGGTATACGAAGCGGCTGCGCATAGTGACCAGTTAATGTCACTTTTTATATAAATGTGTCGCCAATTCATATTGACGTTTTGCTTAGGATTTCCGAGATAGCTCTATAATATCGTTTGGCTGTACAAGTTGGTACGCTGGCTAATATTATGTACGTGTGTGTTAATCACTATTCCAATGTTTAATTCTAATAGAATGCCTAACCGTTGCGAAACAAAATTGATATTCATGGTTAAATAGGATATATGTAGAATAGAATGGTATAGTTCGTGTAATGTGTACTTCGGGGTTTTACTTTCCGAGTAGTGGATGCTCATTCTTACTATAAAACGGGTATCTTATCGTCCACATCCCATTTGAGCGAGAAATAGAATGGAAGATCTTACGTACTGTGTACCTCTGGGTTTATCACTATTTATTTATTAAATACTTCATATCAGATCCGCAAGTTTGGTTTCAGACCTCATCACAGCACAGCTGACATCCTAACCCGTCTGTCGCAACGATGAACCAACGTGTTGGACAATGGCCACGAAATATGCCTTAGCACACTCGATAACGAGGGGGAATTTGGCCTGGTGTGGGCGTGTGGCACAATGGTCTCCTTTCCAAAATATGAAGGAAGGGATTACCAGCAGACCGGAAAGCTGCTGCAGTGGATCGAGAGCTACCTGTGAAGCCGGTCTATCAATTCAAAGTGGTCCTGTTCGGCCAATGCTAAACGCATCTGTGCCACACGGATCGTTACTGGGTGACTGGGTCCACTACTTTTCTAAGTTTTGATAGATGACCTCGGTGGAAATAGCGAAAATACTCTGTTCCTTTATGCAGACAACTCCACTTTGTTCTGCGAGCTACGCTCTGGTGCAGAATCTGGATCAGCAAGTCTGAACAGAGACCTGGAAACAATGCGAATGTGGGCAGACAAGTTTAAGGTGACATTCGAGCCGACAAAATGCAAGACCCCCACTATATCCGGGAAACGTGCGCCAACCAAGTTTGAACTCTAGCTCGGCAACACATGCAGATTTTAGGCGTGACCGTTGACAGGAAGCTTACCTGGACAAAGCATATCAACACATTAACGGCGAAAACTAGCCAAATACTTCGTGCACTTTGACGAGTTTCACACAAACTGGCTCTCATCTCACAAGGAGAGCTACAATCTACAAGACCCAGGTTCGTAGCATCATGGAGTATACCTCCTTATGCTGGATGTACGCATCTGGAACTACATCGATACTTCTCGATTCCATTCAAAGTAAAGCCCTACGCTTCATTGGTATGAGTGGAAACGTGGCACAGCGGTAACTCAACATCCAATCTCTCGAACACAGATAACATGTAGCTGCCTTGTCTGTCGTGTACACAATGCACACATGCACTTCATGTCCTTCAGACTTGATGCTACCTCATTCCTATGTGAAGCGACGCACCACTCGACGCAGCAAGTCTATGCCAGATCACACTCTCTCGGTTCCTCGCTCAAGGACTCACTCCACAGGCCTTGGCCGGAGCTTCATCCACACTGCAGTCCAGCTGTGGAATAACCTACCCCATTGATTTGCTCTTGGGGTTTTTCTACTATAGTGTTTTGCCACCTATATTGTGATTGGGTTTTCCCTCCCTCATTAGCTATTATTCACCCTAGCATGATATGTATACACAAAATGAGAATACGAGTTTCGAACTATTTAGCACTGTCTCTCTGAAGGTAATTTACATTGAACAATTACTCATTCACAATACATATTTTATTTTATTTGTTCAGCATTCAGTTTATTCCGGCGTGGAGAGACTTATAGCAGTGATATGGGACCATTTCTGTCTGGTCCTAACCTATTTACACGAACCCCAATTTAATATCGAGGTAAAGGAATGTATGGAGGACGGAGTTAAGTGTAATGGGTAGGACAAATCCCACAATTACACAGATATAATGGCCGGATTAAGTCACATTATCGCGTCAATCACATTCATGACACGCGGATAGTGGGTGAAAATGACTCCGCATGTTCATCCATTCTCGAGTAGCTAGGAGCAGATAGTACGGGCTCGAAACTGTGCGTATCCTTGAAACCTACTAACTCTATGGATTCTCAAGTGGAAATTTGTGGGTTCATTCCAGAAAGATCGTCAGGTAGCCCGAGAAAATGTGTAGAACTTGATGGATGTAGATCATGATGTTGGTCATGATCAACAAGATATCTCGACTTGTCATGTTATGGTCATCGGATGTCAATTTGACATGGTTCATGCGACTGTTTTATTCATCAGAGTTAAAAAAGAAAGAGGTAATATTGTGAGGTTACACACGTGTGCGGCTTATCCGCGCTAGACCAGAGGATGGGTTGGGTTGTTAGACTGCCATATGAGCTGCCCGCAGTGTATGACCTCAACTGTCCCATTTTCCCCGAACTGAGGAAAATCGATAGTGTTTCTCAAATTTGAAGCTGTTCCTAATCTGAATCCCAACGTACTGATTGTTTCTATATATGAGAGTTTAACGACTGGAGGCAAGACTACCTGTTATGATTCCACTCCCGCCAATTGCCGGTCAGATTGTCCATTAGTGTTTCTTTTACCATAGGTGGGAAAGGTAATTTTCCCCAACGGGCAGATTACGGCTTTCTGAGGCACGGTCCGCACAGATTTACCATAACGATCCTTTGAGGGTGTAATCATCTAAATTATTGACGCCCGCATTCAAAATCTTGTGTATACAGGTAATACAGCGACCTGACTGCCTGATGGCTGTTAGAAAAGCCATTCATATTTAATCAGTTTCTAGACTTATAGAGGAACTTATTGTGAGTTCAGTGCAGGTTCAAAATGGGGCGTTCTCTTGGATGTGGCCGCGTTGTTGAGGTTGTTAATGATGTTATTTTAGGACAGTCCCATTTTGGTTTGATGAGGTTTGTATTCAGGGAGTAATGACAATATTAACACGAACGTACCTAATAACCATTCTGAAACATTTTCTATCTGTCCATAGCGCGTTTCATAAGCACTTCTTACAGGCATATTTCATGCCTAATGGCATAGACGTAAATAGTATAACTCTCTCTCGGAAGTAGTTTTTTTGTTTCTTTTTATTCTATTTTTTCATCGTAGTTCTTGCCAATTCTATATATTTTTATACATAGAAATATGTTGTTACTATTTCCCCAAAAAGTCATTCTCATATTGTTATGGGTTCTTATTCAATAACGGTTAATGCGCACCTCTGAACAAGGTGTTTCTGATCGGCAACTCGTATGGTATACAGTGGATTGTGTTCATTGTTAGAGCGAGGGATTAAATTGGGGATTGGGATTGGTGTTACCCAATAACGGAAATTCTTGTTCAGAGGTGCACATCGACTCATTAAACATATGGTTTCAATTGTTTATCGTTCAATTGTTTTGTCGCTCAAGTCTGTATTTGTGAAGCGCCTCTGAACGAAATTTATTTCGGAAGAGGCGCTATACAAATACAGTTTATACTACTAATAATAATACTTAACATCTGGAATGAATTTGTTTTATGTCGTCAAAAAACAATTGGTATCAATATCAATAACAGTCACAATCAGTGATAAGTAGTATCACGTCGACTTTTCACTCTCCATCGATCCCTCGCAGACATTCACTAGTGAAGTGGTTTGTTGACATCAACGTTGCTCGCCTGACTTCATTTTCCGTGCCTGATCAGCAAAACGTAACGATACATCAACAGAAGATGTAATTACCTTGTCATTAACAGACATCTCTCCGTCTATGCCGCTCGAGTCATCAACTGACCACTCTAATAATATAATACATAATTGGGTCGATGAACTCGGAATGACCAAGGACGCGCACAAGTGCTTCAGTTAGGTGACATACAGTTATATCCTACATAGCTTGATAATTCACTTCAGTGTACTTTTTAACTTTTTTGTACTTTCGAAAATAGTCATAAGCTTCTACATTATCCAGCCAATCCCACAGACAAGGGCATTAAAAACTTGCAGGAATTGGTAAGAAATCAGCATCTTCTAAACTAAATTGAGAATAATTTATTTCAATATAAATATAACCCATAAGTTCTTGACTCTCACAATTATGATGTTCTCAATCGAAATAGGAAACCGCCTCACCCACTACTGCTATCTATGGACCAATTACCAGTTGACTCCCATTGAAAAATAAGAAAATAGGCAATTATTTTAGTCGATGATGTCAACAATCCCCTCGTCATTGTTCGGTGCTGTTTCAGAATCAATACGATATCGATGTATCGTCGTCTGTCCACGAATAGATAATTGTGCAATTGGACAATTCTGTTTGTGTGGCCGTTTGTACAATTTTAGTCAAAAAGATGTTATCATCAACCTCTCACGTTCATTGTTCAGTGTTGGCAAAAAAAACTTGCGATGTCTTACCGGATTATCGTCTACCTACAGCAACAGGGATACAGTTTTGTATCTTACACAAACACTAGTGTGATTTGCACTATTGTTTCGTTGATTATTCTCATGTAATGTACTAATTTTTTGTAGCCTCCCTGGTTCGGTTTGATACGAGTAGGCCAAGAAGAATTTTATGTTGTGTTTATTAATAATAATAATATTAATAGTGATTATAACACGGTACTTATAACGCTAGCCACACCTTCAGGGCATATCATAGCGTGTACAAACATACAGAAGATAAAAACAGGAAAACCAAATGACTAGAAAAGATAAGTTTTCAGAAACTGTGCAGTCTTGACAATATTGAGCAAGTCATTCCATGTCCTCACAGCATAAACACTGGAACATCGTTCGCCAGCAAAGTTTCCGAAACTGAAGCAGGTGGTGTCTGCTGAATATCCGAGGGTTGATCTAAGAGTATAGAGAACTAATTGTGTGCCTTGTGTGGATATACATTCTGGAGCAATTTTGTGAACATAGAGAAGAACCTTGAGAACAATTTGGTCTCAGCTTCTCATCCAGTGGAGTGATCGAAGAAGGCGCCTTGCATCGTTTACCCGGCAGTGGACGAACCACAGGCACAGCTGTGAGCCCATGGGATTTCTCGCAATTGTTAACTTGTGAAATATCATCTGCTCCCATATAGCCTATATCTGGTATATAGCCATCTCAGAATCTAGTTTAGGTTTGAATGACGATATTTGAAGCTGCTCGGACTCCAGTTAATGTATAATATCTGACAGCTAGTTTTACCTCTAACGATTTGTTGTGGTGTGACATTTGTTAGCGGAGATTCGTTATTCGTTCGGACGGGTATAAAAACATTATTATTCAAAGAACATGATGTTTGTGTTAGGATTGCTTCGGCGTCTGACATGTTTTGTTGACAGAATGACATGTACCTATTCGTGTGGCCTGATAAACTACAATTCGACGCCTATACCAGATATATATCACTTCTCGGAGGAGGCGACAGCGGGCTCTCTCCAACGGACAAGATATAATATATTTTTACATTTTGTGTCAGTAAAGGATAATTGTGTCGAAGGCGCGGGATGAACAGTTATATAAGTGTATAGTTCAGTATTGAAAAAAGGTCGTAAATAATTTTGGAATGTTGAGGTTGGCCGATCAGTCAATCTAGCCTCATCAGCGTTGACCGCAAAATTGTCTACCTTGCTCGGAATGTCGGGTATCAATAAAGATATTTGATCAATTCAATCATAATTAGTACTCGATCACTACATTATCGCTCAATCACGTGCGGGTAGTGGGTGAATATTTCTTCGAACGGTCTTGCCCATATCTGCTTTTGCAGCACTGTAAGGGAGGAACTTTGTGCAGTTTCCTATCTAGTTATTTCCGGGGGCGAACCCGTTCCCGGTACTTCTCATATCGGCAGTTTCACAAAAGACTAAAAATAGAGAGTACTCCAGTGCTGCCTTGATTGAGCACTATGGGCGTGATTTACGAAGTTCCACGACGAAATGTTAGAATTCTTGGGACCTGATCACTGTACTAATTTAATTTCTTCCTGAATGAAAAAAATCAACGGCATGCCAGGTAGCCCCGACTTATCAGACGAGTTTGGTTAAGTGCGGTATCCATGTATCTACTTAACAGTATTCTAGGTATGTTAGACCACGTAGTCAGTCGCTAACAAACCGTCGACAGTGACTGTGAGTTTCGAAGATGTTTCCAAAGTGAATCCTAACCTAGTAATTGTACCTATAACAGACACATTACGACTAGAGGTGAGACTACTATCATGCAGCTTGCCGGTCAGATTGTCCGACAGTGTTTCTTTTACTATGTGTGAAAGTAAATTCTCCGATCGGGGAGAGGACGGCTTACGATTTCATGATGACGCTGCTTTGAGGGTGTAATCGGCTAAATCATCAACACCTGCACTCAAAGAAATTGTTAAAAAAGCCATTTATGTTTGAGTTCGGTGAGGTGAGTTCGAGGAGTTCAGGTTTAAAAGGAAAAACGTTCTTCAACTGAAATGTGGCGGTGTTGGTGAAGTTATTTCAGGACAGTGTCATTTCGGTTTAATGAGGTTCGTTCTGGGGGAGAAATGATGATGATGACATTTACTCACCCGAAGACCCTTCTAAACCAGCTTCTATAGTGCGTCTCATGAACACTTCTTGGGGGCATATTTTGTGTGGTTATGACATGGACGTTCATGAGTCGAACATTTGTGTTGTCAACTATGTGTAGATCACATCGACTTCACAATCTCTTCTTATCATTCACATGCAGTTTGTTTTACTGATCGCACACTGTCCAGAGAATGGATTTGCGCGTATAAACGACGAACCTCTCCCACTGGACTGTGATGATTCAGCGTGTTCACTAGTAAAGTGGTTTATTGACAACAACGTCGCTCGCCTGATTTTATTTTTCGTGCCTGATTAGAAGAACGTAACGATACATCAAAAGAAGCTCTAATTAACTGTCATTAACAGTCGTCTCTCTGTCGACGCTGCTCGAGTCATCAATTGACCACTCTAATAATATAAAACATAATCGGGTCGATGACTCTGAATCACCCGAATTGAATATCTGCAAATTCGGATTGACCACTTACTTGAACAACTGTTCTCATTAGGTGACTAGTGAACTTCAAAATATCCAAAGCACGATAATTTAATTGAATATTCACATAAGGATTGAACACAGACTTGAGCAACTGTTCCCATTAGGTGAAAAGTGAACTTCAAAATTATCCAAAGCATGATAATTTATAGCTTTATAGCTCTAAGACAATTTTGGAAGATACATGCTTCTACAGTATACAGACGAATGCATTAACACATTTATTCGATGTGTGGGTTGATGTGTGGGTTGATGTGCACCTCTGAACAAGAATGCCCGTTATCGGGTAACACTAATCCTCATCCCCAATTCAATCCCTCGCTCTAACAATGAACACAGTCGATTGTATACCATACGAGTAGCCCATCAGAAGACACCTCGTTCAGAGGTGGGCATTAACCGATCTGTGTAGATTGCATCATAACAAATTAGCATTCTTGACATGATAACAGGCAATCATTTTAGTCGATATTGACAACAACCTATTGCGCCTTTGCTCAATGTCGGAAAACAGCCTATAATGTTTCACCAACAAATATATATTTTATTTTACAGAAGTTTTACAGTTCGTTCATTTAACACTTTTTTGTGCGATTGGGCATTCTTTTGTGCGGCAATTTTAGTTGAAAATATGTTGTCAACAACCACTCTCGTCAATGTTCAGTGCTGGCAAGTAGCTTGCAATGTCTTACCGTATGATAGATTGTTGTCTGACTACAGGGATACATTTTCTCTCAAACATTAGTGCAGTTGGCCCCTTGTTGTGGATTGTTTTCCCGTAAGATGCAAATTTGATGTAGCATTCCTGGTACGGTATAATACGAGTAGAAGTTTATCTTGTGTTCACCCGGCAGAGAAACGAACAACAAACATGTTTGTGAGCCCAGCGGATATCTCGTGATTTTGTTTGGCGTGAAATACCACCGGCTACCATATAAATTTGGTACATAGCCATCCCGGAATCTATTCTAGGTCTCGGAAATCGTGGTTTTGTATAACATATCTGAGATCGCTCGGATGCCAGTTATTCTCGATGTTGGGCCATATATACATATTAAAGATGAGGCAATGGAATTGAAATTGAAATTGTGTAAAATAATATATTTAGTGAGCTAGCTATATACCACGCGCATCGCAAAATATGAAAATGCTGCAGCATGAACAAATATACATTTTCTGATAGGGTCTAACGATTTATGATTTCTACAACTTGTTGTGGTGGGGGACATTTGATTGCGGGAATATAGTGGAAAGAGCATTTATTTTAAAGAACATGGTGTTTATGTTAGAATCGCTTCGACTAGTGACACATTTCGCTAACAGAGTGGCATTTAGTTATTCATGTAGATTGATTGAACACAAGTTGACGCCTATACTACTGGACATCGTCGCGTCGGCGCAGTCTCACCCCTGAAGGGAGATACCTTCCAGCGACAGGAATATTATATTTGGTACGATCACTCTTTGCGTTAGTAAATGACAATTGTGCAGAATACGCAGGCAAACAGCGGACACCCTAATAGTGCAGAACTGTCACAGAATTCCAAACATCAACTTATTGGCTCGACTTTAAAATTGACCTGCGAAATTGGTGTCAACTCTGTTAAACCGCATTGTCTATGGTTGTTCTTCGTGACAATCGCCACTATTTTCGATAGAATTGGACTGTTTGCTCTATGCGATATTTCATTCTATTTTACACTCATTCTAGACAACGATGAGCTTGAAACCCCTTATTAACGTTGCTTGTATATATTGTTATGTCGATTGGTACTTCAGACGTGGGTATGGTGTAAAGGGCCTACGTAGGACTATGACACACGTTCCGATTTGATAAGCATATTAGATGCCATCAGGATATCCATCAATTGGAAACGAAACCTTAACACTATTACGAAGGATCCAATCTGTGAAATACATTACTGATTGCAATTGGAAGTGTATACGACACCTAATGATGGATCATTCTCGGTCAGTACCATTATAAGTACATGGAACTGACTGCCAGACCAAAACAAAATATATTAACTCCTCTCGCAAGAGCGGGTGTTGTTAACTGTTATTAATCGTAACTGATCGTCACCAAATGGGATCTCGGTATCACAAGGTATATGGCTTAATGGGTTACAAGACTCAGCCTAATATATATTCCGAATTGTTCAACAAAATTGGGTACGAACCGTATTTCATCAACGAGCAACCTTTTGAGGGATATATCTGTCATGACTTAAAACACCTATTTCAAATATGATACTATTTTCCAGCAGTTTGTGCCGCGATTGATCCACATCGAAAGTAGTTGGAACACCACAACGCTCCCCCGAATAATCATTGTTACTACGAGACCCCCTTTATTTGCTGATAAGAAACAACATTGATTTGGGAAGAAGTGAGGAAATCTCCTATCACCTGCAATAATTGTATATATTATGATTATGATGCTTTGTTCCAACCGTTAAGGTGGAGATTCACTGATTCGATCCTCGACAAAGTAGTTGGAATACCATTTTTTGCTTTCGATTCAGTTGGAAAATCATCACGAAGAAACACGAATATACAATAACCATTCTCACTCATCGCATCTTCAATTACTTGTACTTGCAATGAATCTGAATATTAAACCATAAGGTAATAAACATGTTCATCTCGCGAACCGTGAAGAACAAGAAATCAAGCAAGTTCACAGATACAAGAGCTTGGCTTGCAAGAAGGTTAGTCTACAATACAACTAGACATGTGCAGGGGGTAAACCGAATTTATATCCCCGCTTTATTTATGAATATGGACCTCCGATGATTGGAAAATTGCACAAGTTATATTGTTGTCACCCCTGTGAGCATTTAAATGACCTAAATATTATTTAGAATCAACTATAGCCAATAGTCCACATCCACCAAGTTTCGGTAAAATCCGACAAAGTTAGGGAAATCGCATAAATTACGCAAATTTGACCTTTGATGACCTTGAAATTGTCGTTATGTTCTCGGGGGCAACTGTAGTACACACTCACCAAGTTTCGTGTCAATTGGACAAAGATGAGATTGTCGCAAAAATCCTGAAAAATAAATGGCGGCAGTCGTGCTGCAATGCCCACATTCGAACACATCCGAGATTATACTAGGGCGGACGTATGTACCAATTTCGAATCAATCGGATAAAGGAATGGGAAGGTAGACACTAATTGTCATCGCTCATTTGGCGTAAATTGTCGTTTTTTATTTCAAACAGAACATCCAAATTCAATTCATCCCATATCACCTGATGAACAATAACAGATAACGAACTAAAAGCCTCATTACTACTTCAAGTTGACTGATTCATCAATGTACATGTACATGTAGCATACATTATTTTGTTTCAATCCCACACCCTAATCTCTGAACATTTGTTTAGTGTTTTTTTTAAAACATTAATTAAACACTGTTTGTGGAATATAGATAGCTCATTGGAACTATGGTACTATCAGAATCCAGGAGAAAATTCCAGTAAGATGCAGTCGGATGAATGCGAGAACATCAAGTATGCAGGGAATTTGGATGTCTCCTGCACAAATGCAGTATTTGAAATTGAAGGACATTAATACATATTTCTTTAGCATTACATTGCAAATCTTCACTTCATTTGCATATATTCGCTCCAAAAATGTTCACGTTTGAGTAACCTAAAAAAACAAGACGACATTTATGACGTGGGAACGGGCGTGAATATTTTATAGGTGTTGTAACTATTACATGAAAGGAACTGAACCGTTTTCATTATTCAGTATCAGTAGAATGACGGAATATGCAGAGTAACATAACCCGCATCTGGTCGACTGATTATACTAGAAAGTTTTTTTTAAACAGCTCATCAAATACTCAACTTATTTAACAGTTGGTATACCTACGTCCGTCTACAGGAGTAATATCTGTAAAGCACTTTGAGATTGCTGTTTGTATTACAATACTGCACTGCTTGAGCTTCAAAATACACGGGAACTGCCGAATCATTGTTGCATATCTGTTCAGTAACTTCAGACCGGAAGCAATATTGTGATATTCAGGGCAATTAAGTCAAAGTGAACAGGTGTGTTGGCATCGCCGTTAAACTGTTCATGCAACACCAAATGGTAATATGTCGTGATCTAAATAATGCTTCCATATGTACCGATACTATTTACTGCGTCAATCATATTATACTGCGTCAATCATATTATACAGCAATGAAATGCGTAAGAAACGTTACATTTACTTTGCAATCAGGTCCCCCTTTTGATATGCAGTTAATATAATACACTGTGATGTCACAAGAATATTTCTTGTTTTGACATCAAGTTTAAATGCAAATCTACCAGTCACAGTTCGGTGCATGCCGCGGATCCAGTTGATGTTCCCAGTGCTCCCCCAGTGTGGATCAGATGAGTTTTTTGTCATCATAGCGAAGTATCAAAGAAGGGAAACTAATGTAATGTCGTTAACCCTGCCAACTGAAATGCACTTGATGCTTCCCTAATTATCACCCACGCGTTCGCCAAAGCGGCGCTATATGATGCAGCCGTGGGGCTCAGGTACAGTCATCATACTCAAAGTGGTACGTGAGAACGAGTTAAAAAAAACTTACAGTTAGACAACGGTGATGAAAATACTAGTGAATTAGTTGTGACAGTTTATTCTTCAAACCTCTCCAAGTGGCACGAAATGGAAAAAATAGATCAAAATCAGCATGCTGCTCTTGATAGGACTCACTGAGCAGGTGCTTTTGTATGTTGGTATTAAACGCGTAACGTATATTCGACTTGGTATGCAGAGACCACAATGTCTGCAGGATGTTCAAGTGTGGGTTGGAACGCAGTAAGAACCGACTAATCGACGACACCCTATATGACATTACGTCCCTATTGCTCATCGGGGTCTTTGTATGACACTTTCAGCCTCTTCCTATGAAACCACATCTCGAAGAATTCAATCTGATTTGTTGTCTCGTCAGTTCTACAAAATCGCTGTTTCATCCCAATCCTTCAGGTTGAATAATTATCTCTTCATTGTTGCAAAATTGTTAATCCATTGTTAGCCTTCAGGTTGATGAAAATTATAATTCTATCAACGTGCCCATCTAGTGAGTGAAATCAAATAAATATGTGTTTAATTCGGGGAATATTGACAGTAATCAACGATGTGCATGAATACATAAATACATATATGTCGACATCTTTCTCATTCCACATCACTTCAGAGCATTGCCCTAGTTTTCAGAATTGTGGAGGGCTTCGTCAAACGGAGAGAGTCAATAATGGAGAAGTAACATTCCAGTCCATGACACATTTTAGGAACAGTTATCGTGTTTGTAACTATACGATACATTCACTGAGTAGGCCTAACATAACAAAGAATTAGCCGTCTTCTCCTTCCCTGACAGCCCCGTTTATAATTATCTGTAAATGACAGATGAGAAGGAGTTACCTTTCAACATATATTTCCCCCAAATGAATGTCAACAGCTGGAGGTGATTCTCAGATAAATTAGTTTGCTGGATGGCTACGAGGTATACGGGTTCGAATACTTCAGGATTCGTCAATAGATGCAATTCCGAACTTACTAGACGGGAACAATTTAACTCAACGAATTAGGAAGGTTAAACCAAATATTCCACATTGTGGTACCCCTTCACCACCACATCAATCATGTGTCTATCGTCGATTCTTGTCGCTTTTAGGTAGTATTTCGTAAGAAGGGCTCACCCTTGAAAAAACAATGACAATGACTGTGTGTAACGAAATATTCATTAATCACAAAATCCATAATGAAAATATGGATGATAGGAATAAATGATTACAATAACAATAATTTTGGAAGAATACATATACTTACACGTCGCATACATGTCAAACCATTTGTTCGATGAGTGTCAGGTCAGCAGGTGACAAATATGAACTGTGGAAGCGTAGTGGGCAGTATCAAGTGAAAATGTACCGAACTTGAAACAGTTATTTTGGGATATAGGACACATTTGTGCACGGTTCCCCTCAACAACACATGTTTTGATATAATAATCATATTAATTCTTATATATGTATCCCCAGCTGATCATTCGTGTAACCCACGACCTTTTATCTACGTAATACCTGGTTAACATTGTCCGTAATGCATGGCCTTTTAGAGAACATTCTCCAAGGAACTGTGAAGGGTTCTCGCAGACGTGGAAGACAGCGAAAAAGATGGGTGGATAACATCAAGGAATGGACTGGCTTGACCTTTGCTGAATCCAAGAGAAGGGTGGAGGACAGGTCCGTATGGCGGAGTGTAGTGACTGTATCTTCGATGACGCCACAACGACCGCATCAGCAGTCACGGGATAGGTGAGGTGAGGTAATGCATGGTCTTCCTGAGAATTGATAACACCCTCACACAACCTTTTTTTTACCAACCGACGTATTTTTCTCTCAGGGTCGGTTAATAATTTGCAACTCTTCTTGTGTCTCAAACATGTTGTCACGATATTCAGCGTGCAGGAAATGTACAAGTGTTCATGCCTAAAGATGTGTGAAAGGTAATTAATTTTCAAATTTGAAGAGGGTATAGATATACCTCTGATATCATAACCTCTTGGGTGTTTCCAAATTTTGAAACACTGAATATTAGACGCGGGTGTAGTGATAGACATAATTATATACCATAGGTCAGTAAATGTAATTGAAGTCTGAGATATCACATAGTGACCAAGACCCCACGGAGAGTTTGACTGGATAATAATAATAATATCTAGTTCTTATATAGCGCTTTTTCACGTCGATGACATGCTCAAAGCGCTTCACAGATATTACATTTGATCATTAGTGACTTGTCAAACCCGTTCTTTATAATAGTGCGCAATTGTTTCTGTTGTTTCCTGATGCACAGACACTACGTATCACGTTATCGTGTCCCCCTGGGGGACATCCCAATAAGGCTGCCATGCTCACATGGCGCTCGCTACTATCTACAAATCACCTCACAAGGTTCCCAGAACGCCTGGGTGGGACGAGGCACCGGAAAAGTCAGCCGGCGGGAATCGAACCAGCCACCTTTTGATCACCAGTTCAATGCTCCACCGACTGAGGTAACCCGATGCCCATCATTAGCATACCACGTTCCATGCACTCGTGAACAGGCTTATTATTGCTCAGTCACTAACACTAGTCACGCTACTGTAATACTGTAATGATAGCATGACGCATGAAATGACTGAATTTGGAATAAAAAGTGAGGTAACGTGATGTCGCAACCAATGACTATGTTTGGATAGAGCGAGTTATTTATTTGTATTCCGCTGTATAGGTGATGAGGACGCCTATTCGTATTCTGAGTCAATACCGCTTGGCCACTCTCCCGCTCATGTGATGTATGAGGTAGCAGACGCCCATAAGCAATGTGCCTCCGTGGTGGTTTATGCTAACCCAAACTAATAGTGCCAAAAGCATTGTGAAAACCCTTTTCCTGGTACCAATCAATGTCTGATGCGGAAAAGAAAGAGAAAAGTACTCGTAAAGGTATGGTTATTTGAAAGTGCCACTGTTGGTAAACTTAAAAAGTAACTAGTGGCTTGGGCCTCTCGGAGGGTCACACCGGGTTCCGGTGCTCCCTCAACGGTGATCATTTAGTGTGTAATTCAAGATGAAGATTATATGTCGTCTGTTACCATGAATGCTATTGCAGTGTTGTCATTCGTACAGACATAATTCATACAGCTGTACAGTTGCACTCGAATTATGGCTATATCAAAACTACATTTATTGTTTCCCATTTCAACCTGTTTTTGAGTACCCGGTGTCCGCACTTGTGAAGAGACCTCTTGCCTATATGCATCTCTAGCCCCATCCCCTATACACTTGAACAGCAAATAGGCCATAGCGCTGATGTGATGAGTTCCTCAGCGTATGCACCAACTGTCTAGTTTCCATCCTTTCCCACAATGGTTTTGTGATTTGGTCGGTTTTCAGATAGCACACCGGCATTGTTTCCAATTGGACAATAGCTGAACACCGCAGGAAAGCTGTCTAACAATCAAGCCGATTGCAACTAAATCTATACCACTATTACCTAACGCTATGAATGGGTTCATTTTTAGTCTTCAGTGTTTCCGAATCGATTTCCTGACGATTACTCGTCGATGGCCTATTTTTGTCCATAAACTCTAAGAACAGGATTCTCAGGAAATAGTGGCCCCAGTGATTCAGGAAACCAAAAATATTATATTCTTCCTACGGCGTGGAACATCAGCTGAAGACCAACATGCTTATAATAGCGTGATACCCTCAGGAAGTCCCGAGTGAGGACCCGACTCGGTTGGCCTGTATCCGCTTGATGACGTGACTGATGGCATCTAGGCATGCGCACACTGCAAACTACCTCATTATCCCATAATAACGTCACACTCATATATTCACACTCACAGGCTGTTAACTGGCTACTCAGTAAACCCGTTCTTACTTCATAGTTCCGA
>JAUOBX010605253.1:0-15915 GCA_032360705.1 Eupentacta quinquesemita | reverse complement strand
TCCACATTTTTGACCAAAAATGACCCCCATCCGTACAACAATGAATAGCGTTCCTGTACACATCGTCAGGAACCCACGCACCAAATTTCAGCTTCATCGGCCCAGTCAGGTTGGACTTTGCCTGATTACAAGGATTTTATCAGAATTTGACAATTTCCCATTTTTTTACCAAAAATGACCCCCCATCCGTACAACAATGAATAGCGTTCCTGTACACATCGTCAGGAACCCACACCAAATTTCAGCTTGATCGGTCCAGTCAGGCTGGACTTAGCTCGATTACAATCTAGGCGTCACACACATCCATCCATACATACACACATACATACATACATACATACATACATACATACACACATACATACGCCACCATTACTGCAAAGATTAATTGGGTTTCACCACAATGAATCAAAGATGGGAATCCAGGGCACGTGGAAGAAATGTTCGGGAAATTTAAATGAAGAATCCCGGGAATCCAGAATACGTAAAGAAGTTTGTGAAAACTTCAGTCAATCACTCAGCTGGACACGGTAGGAGGGAAATGTGCGTGGTACCTTGATTGTTCGTCGCGCACTCGCGTATACGCGCCTACGCACACAGTTAATTTCACAGTTACCGATAGTCCACTGAGTACATGGGTACATTGGACAATTATAAGGAGTGTCAGGTTTAATATAAACTTATACGTAATTTCGAAAGAAATCACTGAATGCATGTGGCATCACCAGCAGAGTTGTCATACATGATCAGGCACGATCCAGACGGTTCATCAAATTTCTATATCGTATACAATTGCCCAAAATATTATCATATTTGTCTGACAAAATGTTAGTGACATGGCATATTTCATCACTCGCAAATGTCTCATCTGTGACTTGTGTGAGTAGCGCCACTAAGTTAACAGACAGCGAACAGGTCAAGGCTGATCAAGACATTTCCATTTTACGGGATACACCCCTTCTCTTCGAACGATTCTTCTGTTGCATGTTCATAATCCTGTCATTCCTGTCACCCGTTCATATCATTAAGAACCACTCGTGTAACCTACAAAGTTCGCATCTCTAATATCGTTTGGTCGATCGGAATGAAATCAGACACCCTGGCAGTTGTCGTACACAGAACACCAGCAATGGCGAAAAACCTTGTTTGTCTTATTAGATTAGTTCAAATGGTGATCTCGGGGTCGTAGAATATATCGAGCTGATCAAAGTACCCTTATTTTGGGTGGCAACATAGCTCACAGTCATCGACGTGACAGCCTAATGTACATTGGTCTTACTTGACTTTGATAAAGATTGATACTGATATGTTTTGACGTAACTAGCCAAAACCGAGAAACATTTTCCAAAAGAATATTTTAGGCGTTTTGGTCTCTGTCTGCCCTATATTGAGTGGACGTGGGAATGATTTTGTTCATCTCCCTAAATCTTGTAAGCCTTGTATAGTGATCTAAGGATGTCAAATAATATCCCTAACTTAGAAGATAGATAGGCCTATAGTTTTTCCTTGCAGCATTTTTTTCCCTACCCAGGCCAAGTTTATGGATAGACCAACGAGATGATCATACGAATGACCGGCCTTTTCCTATGGGTTTAGAAAGGATTGTTGTCTCCAACAATATCCTACATTTAGAGGGCAGTGTATATTTTTTCTAGCAGCATTCTATTTCCTATTTAGGTTAAGGCTATGAATAGGCCTACCAGATGATCATACAATTACAAAGCCTATTTCTATGAGACAGGAGTGTGGTCTCAGATGAAGCAATTCATTCGTTGCCCAAATGTTTTTAGTAGCGTAGTTCAGCGTTCACGGTTCACCTAGACAAACGTTAAATTGAATTGGGAGTGGAAAAGCGCCTACACACAATAAATCAGGTCAGGTCGAGGAGGATAACATCAATCATACCGTATTCGAAATAATTCGAGCCAGTGGCGATACTTTTTATTAATATAATATTGTATGTGTGTGGGGAGGGGATTGGTCACAGAAGCTCTTCGAAAAGAAGTACTAAGTGAACAATAAAAAAACGATACAACCCATCTCTTCTCTAGTACAACACCCCGCCCATGTTTGTTTTGCAAATCGTTCATGTCAGTTTTGTCAGGTATACTATCAGATAGGCTATGTCTCACTTCTCTATTCATTAAATATTTATCATATTTTCTGAAATAGTACGATTCTCATGCTCAGGCAGGTAGGCCACAACCATTGTGACCATCACCCATGCCCAAAGCCAGTTCAGATTCCATTGATTCCGACTTATCACCGCCACTGACAAACGATATATGTGTACTCGGTATCCTAATAAGTAAAACGCGACCTCTGATAATCGGTAATGGCATCGCTACAAACAAGTCCAAACCTTTTGGAGACAAATTTGCGGATACAATTATTTATGTGATCGTATTTACTGATGGCTCTGATCAGATCGAAACCTGCATGTTTCTAAACTGAGGTAGTAACTTTCCTTCCTAAATATGGGCATTTTCCTCCGTCAAGCTGTCATCGTTGATCCTCTTTCTCATTGTTCACACACTTGAATGGAAAAACGAAATGTTTCCGATCAACATCGCCTCGAGAAAGGATTGGGTAAAATATTTGTACCCGCGGCAGCAACAAATATATTAGTGCTCCATAACTTTCAGAGGAGTAACCACTGCTACCCACCACGCACCATTTAACCAAACGAAAGTTCGTCTCGTTGGCTATTAGGTTTTTCGAGAAAAACTATTAGTTCATTTCAAAAGAAAGCAAATTAAAGATAATCGCAGAGTTGTACAATGAAGATATTAATCAATATTGCATGCCGGGATACTCTTTGTATTGCGCAATCACGCACTTTCACTGGAAATGCCGCCTATTATTCAGGTTGCAAAATACATTTCATATTGCACCATTTGGTATTTCAGCCATACTGTGGAACCCCTGTGATATACCGAGCAATGTACCGTTCACAGGGTGGGGTGTGAACTATATTATATATATGAAGAGAATATTGTCTCTGTTACCGAAAAGGCTTCCTGTGGGGTCGGATGATTATGCACAATTTCTGTTTATATGGCTCATATAATTTTGTTCAGTCAAACCGCACTGTTGCTCCAGTTTTGTTAGGCAGCTGGAAACGCTGGAGCCTAATCCAATTTACCTGAATATTTAATTGAAGAAATGTACAGATTTGTTAGATAAGAATCCACGACCTCAAGCTATAGGCTATAACCGTGCGTGTGTAAATATCTACCTCCAATCCAGGTAACTGTAATAAATGCACTGCATTATACCCTGTAACTGGTGAAGGATTCACAGCTGATGATGACTAGGTATGCACCTTCCCTATGCATTCATTGTTTCGATCCTTCGATGAGAAAATATTGCTAACGAATACCAAATCATATTTATTCCTAAAGTTCTATTCCATCAACATTGACTCTGACCTAATTGGAGGCAGTTTCACGTGACGTTTCAACCTCACTGAACTGATCGTACATAAACACAAACGAAAACATACACATACAGACATAACTGCATTGATCCCACAAATTAATTATTATCGGGGAATGAAAACATTGTAGCAGAAATTAGTGATATAATATAATTATTACTAACAGACTTTTGTTAAAGGAAACTTGTCCATGGTCTCACAACTCGGGGAATCATTGAGGAAGAGTTTGGCAATCCTACCCTTGGCTCGTTACCATTTATGTCATTTCAGGATATGCATAATGACACAATGACGTCACAACTTAGCCACAAAGTCTCTGTAGCATGACATGACGTGACCTTCATAATCACGTTTGGGCAGTCATATAAAATAAATATTATCATGCGAATGAAATAATGCATTATTATTATTTTACCCACAGACGCCCGTAACTATCTCGCTTCAATGCACTGTTACGGTTTATACTCTGAAAAGAACCTGGCAATTTGCGTCTGTATCCAAAATCGTTGGAGCGAATGAAAATGTTACTCGGGGATATTATCATTCCGCCCATTGAACGACACAACAATATTTCGGGTGCCTGCAAAAGAGATAAAGGGTGGCTGACATAGCCATCAGCACTATTACGGGATTATCTCGTTGTTGGTTTTATCTTACCTCGTCGCGGCTTTGTTAAACACGTGATGGGTGTTACAACAAACTATTGAACTGCCGCGTGTAAATGTTTGAAGAAAAATCCATGTTCCCATAAAACTAGATTGATATCCCGAGGCCAATTACGTGCACAGGATGATAGGAGACAGAGCATCGCTCCTGTTACCAGTGAGATTTACTGCTTGATCGAATGGCTCTGCATAATGTATGTGTATGTTCAGCAAACATCTTAGAATCATACCTCAGTTCTGTAATGCAGCTGAAATAACTGCATGGCCTTATCTAATATATGTGTGGATATTTCACCAAGACAATAGACAAATTGATTGAATTACCATTTCTTGCGTGTATATGCGTGTGTGTGTCCCTGATGTTGGCCAGTTTCCTGTCTGCTATAGATGTTGTTAGTGTTCGTGAAATGTATTAATGACAGCCCCCCTGCTCGAACTCGGTCATGCTGGGAGGTTGTCCCCGTTATGCTGACCGTTCTCAGTGACCTAATAGCTGCTTCTACCCCTCTTCATAAGTATCAGTGTTATTGGCAGGTTGGACATGTGATAACTCCTGGGCTACATCAGCTCCGTGAATGTACAATTATGCACAATACTCCGTCTATCTTTGTCTTCTGGGACACAAATTCCTTTCTTGGTCTGTTCGGTGGTGCATGGCCATAATCTGCTCTGTTTTGGCCCGATATTTCACCGACGGCTGCTATGTGTCGTCAGTCTCTCCTCTGGGGAGGGCGGAGAAATGTGTTGGCATAGTGGAAACCGTCAAATAATATGTACTAAATAGCGATCAATCTACACAGTATTTGATGGCATCACGATAAAAGTATACAAATACCTAACATCACACAAGTAGGGAGGATAGTTCATGTTGCTATGACTGGTGATTCAGGTTTGGTTTAGAATTATTGATATGAAGAACGTCTTCGATTGCGATTTCTGAGTCTGTGTTATCACTGGCGAGAATATGGAAACTGTCCATATCATATAATTAACCGGATACTTCACCCTATATAATACTGACCGAGAGGAATGTGCTAATATTAATTCTTGATCATGTCTACCGTTGAACCGTAATCCATCGATTTATATCAAATCAACTAATGAATGAAACAGAACTCGGAGCTATATCCTGTGTATTACCTAATCAGAACATCGATGGTTGGATTACGTTGCCTGTCCCTTGGAGCTGCAGGAAAAGGCCGTTAGCATAGTTGAAGGATTTTTACAACTAACGGCTGCTAGTATCATGTAACTGTGTTCGACGATAAAGCAGTACAATATCGATACTATTTTGCCGAATGTTCGACCACCCAAGCAAATAGAACTGGATTGCTGACCCGAGGGGTCAATTTCATCCTGATACATAGGGATGATAAAGGATTAAATATTGATGGCCGGTTCAAGATACCTGGTCCTTAGTGCAGCAGTAACAAGTAGGCCAGCCAATCGTTGTTATTATCACTACTATTGATTGGTTCGTGCCTCTGGGGGAACCGATTGTTCGAACCATCACTATTTCCTACTATGTTATATATGTTTCGCCGAGGTCGAACACAGCTCACACTGCCTTCATCACAATTCTATGCGGATCGGGGAAGATTGACTGCTGACTGTCACATAGAGCGCGGAGTGTTTCGCTGTGATAGGCAACACTTCCTCATCTATGTGGCGTTCCAAAATCAATGAGCCCGCTCACGGATGCATTATTCGTTGTGTGCTAATTATAATGTTTCTTGTCGAAAGTCACCTGGGTGCACGTGGAGACCGGGATTGTACGAACAGTGAACACATCAATGGAGATATCGCTCATTTTGAGGTTGGGTAATCTTCCGAAACGTCCCGGAAGAAATTTATGAATCCTTCCAGCGGGAAACATATAATACTTCCTCCACACTTGGGGACAGTAACATAGTCAAAGACTGTGATAATACCTAATTTCCAACGATTTGTGGCTTTTTAAAGATACCCCATAACGATAGGTTTCCGAATGTTTTGTTAGGTTCAGCTGTTAACAGGTAAATTTATCTATATTCCAGTGTTTGAGTTGTGTCGACCTCGCACAAAAGTGAATACCATGTTATAGCATGCGATAGAATGTTCGTAGTGGAGTATTGCAACTGCTTTTCTGGTGTACCTCAACAAGTCAAATCTTAGCATCACAAGAAAAAAAATCATAAATAAGGTCAAGTGAGGTCAAAGTAGGTCACCAATGTTAATATTTGGGTTGAATTATCCGCCACCCTTTGAGATTGTCACGATAATGCATGAGATAGGAGCTCAATAAGCATTCTCCTGTTGAGAGGATTGTGGGTGATTCCAATAGCGAACACGGGTGCAAGCATGAGGTTGCAGAATAATGCAGTTGATGCACATGACAGAACTGCCCATTAGGCCATATCCCCCAAAATGTTCTGTTGCCCGAATGTCAATGGCCAATATTAATTTCACCTACATCTTCATTATTAAATACGGGGAAATGACGAACACAATCACATGGTCAAATGTCAATTAAGGTACACAGGACACACGGTGTTCAAGTAGGTCATCAGATGCAGTTCACACATACGAACAAAACATACATTTCACAATCCAATCGGAATGTTGCGTTGCGACAGAGATATATCAGAGTCTAAAGACCCAACGTAAAAAACGTGTCGAAATCGAATCCTTTGTTGAATGTGACTACATCCAATGAGCATGTATCATAAATATCAACGTATCCGTTGTTCGGATACCGATACGGTAGTACACAGTAGGGTTCATGAGACATCGACTTTCCATAAACCTTCCAAACTACACCGGTTCAGCCTGGTTTGCTTTCCGTAATATTCGACTTGTCGCATGATTGCGCAAGTATTGCCATGCTCTTGTTTGCTAATAATAAGGCGATAAACTGCCACCCTGGTTACATAAATATTTGTAGTCGTTGGAGGGAAATGACTATGTGTGGCAGATGCGCCCTAAACCAACTGGAACCGAGTAGGAGTTTGGCTTCGGTATCTTTAATCAATGACAACTGCGTTCGTTCGCCAGGATGGTATAATAAGGACATTGCAATTAATTGATTGTCGCCAAACTGTTTAGAAAGAGCTTGAACCTAATGGGATATGTTTCATCGGGCCGAGCGGGTGGGAGTGATTTTTCTTCACTAATTGAGAAATATCGTGGAAGGGTATGGGATCAAAAGTTAGTTTCAGCACGCAAGGGTGTAAATCAGTGCCTAAATATCTGTGTATTTCAGTGAAGGTGACACATTGTTGACGGGTATTATCTTGACAAAGAGAATGAGCGAGACTGAAGAACATCGTTCCTTGCTCAACAGATTTGCCGTCTTTACTCAGGTACCTCCCACAAAGCAACGTTCTCTGCCTACCGTGGCATGAATCCCGATGAATACGAGGGTGCCGGGGTCTCTCATTGCATTTAGGACCGATGAAGACGTCCTCGTAGAGACTGAGAAACCCGAGGCGTAGCCGAGTGTTTTCTGTGTAAACGATGACGTCACAGGGGTCTGCGATGAGAGACCGAGGCACCATAATTTTTCCCCATTTATAAACCAAACAAACAGACTATTCGAGAACAGTGAAGAAGCGAAAGTTCAAAATAAAATATGACGCATGTGACGTCACGATACAGGACAGCCCAAATAAAGTACAGTCACGGCAGCATCACATACCGTATTTTACCTCCACGTCATGTGTCTCCGCAGTGCATCATATGACCAAACATGAACGACTGGTCCAGCTCTATGGTTGCAAGTAAGTATGTTACGCATTATCTACGCCAAGTCGAATCAACGAAAGTTCACATCCACACAAGTTGTGTTCAATGCTGCAGACAAAAAAATGTCCGTGCCCGTCCTCACACTGCACACGATCCCGACATCTACAGTAAACTCTGTTTTTGCTACTGGAGATAGGGATGGGTGTCTGCTGGGAGAATAAAACATTCCGTATCGACTGAATTTTGTGATAAAAATGGTACGATGGTGATGAAGTTCGGTATGTTTGATTATACTTCGTAGGCATGGGGTTGCTATACTGTGATGAACTGTATGTAATGGGCTAGGTCTATCACGCTCGGTGTTAACAAGCTAGCCTGTACTACTCCCTTGTGTGACATCATGACTACTCCAGATTCCAGAGTGCGCAATGTGAATGATAACTATGATTGCTTTAGGATTGGGCTTTCTGCCAGTTTCCAGGAGAGCCCGGTTTATTTGGTTCGGATACTGATGCACAACAGATTCATATTTAGTGGTACTTCAACGCCATAGTCCTAGACCATCAATTTATTTATTTCCAATAGATTGTCGAGTTCGTTGAGTCTGCGAAGGGAAGTGATATTTAAGTTTGTTCACCGCAATCACGACGTACACATATCAGCTTCCGTGCATTAGCCGTCTGACTTATCACACAATAGTTTCAATCATAGGTCCAATTGATAGTTGTGGTCGTTAATCTGATTAGGGTTAGCTATTTAATCATCGGGCACACAGGGAGACACGACACGATCCCCGAATACCGACACTATTGCTGCGATGTTTTTGTCAGAATCGAATGGTATAAATATTGGACATTAGTTCTCTACATGTGGTCAAGTCACATTTCAACATTCAAACTACAAAACGCAACAAATCCCGTATATACTGTACCAATATTGTAGGGATAATGAATTTGAGACTTTCGTGCTAGTGCGTTAGCGGGCATTTTTCACGACTGTGGATAATTTTGCAGTGTGGGTGACTGATTATCCTCTTCTGTGCAGTGATTCCTTCATATAAAAACGGTCCTATCCTAGGCACCTTTCAGCCTCGACACACTTAGTGTAAAAAGTTGTGAATGTGCTTTGCACAATTCCATGTCATCATTCGTGTGGTGAGACACGATTGTGCTGAGCTGATTGATCTGAGGTAAAGCAGCACGTGCGCTGAATGAGGCTAACTATTGATAAATTATATGGACATACACATAATCGAACCAGCACGCGTGGAGAGCTTCACTTTCTATTGCATGGACGTTGGATTGGGGCTCAATGGAATTAAAAAAACACGTACGCCTGGTTCGTCGCTGTCACTGGGCCATGGATCAAGCACTAAATTATGAAGCCTACTGTAAACAAATTATACTGGAACTAGTTTCCAATTATTCTGCATGGGTTGTGGGTTGATGGTTTTTTACTATTGCTAAATTATACTATGCAGATCAAAATATATTAGCAGGTTCAGATTCCAGTGTTGTTCTACCCGACAAACAAGTCGTAAAACAGGAAGTTTGGTTGCAAATGACCTCCGAAGAGTTCCTTATTCCAGTAACTGTTTGTCTCTTGGAATGACATCCCCCTAACTATTCGGTTGTAGTGCCAATACAAGCATGTATAGCAGGTTGACATGTGGTGGTAGTTCGTGGTACAGCCTACACGAGGAGTATCCGGCATGTCAGTAACTGGATACAGGGTGTTGTGGCTTGTTAGGCAAGTTTATTCGTTAAACGAGTAGCCGCATGCAATTTATAGCATAGAATATTGTTTAGATATAGCCTCCACTACGAATAACCATGAATATGTGAGATGTGAATATATAGATATGTATGCAGGGGATAAGATAAATTGGGACCAAGATGGATTTCTAGCAAAAGACGGGAATAAACGGAAAGGCACGTGTATATGTTCCATGTGAAGACCAATATCGATGGTATTCCTACTTGTGTTACAGCAATGACTTGCATACCATTCATCTTATGTGTCTCATCTCAACAAGACAAATATGGCATCACACCGAATATGAAATGATAACTTGAAGTTCAGTGCTCGTGCTGCCTTAATCTTCCACATGCGGATTGATAACTTGGGATTGGTATAACTTGTGCCAGGAGCATTTTAGAAGGGTGGTGTAATTGACTATACGGATTGCCCAAATAAGAGGAATCTGACTGCCCCCCCCCCTCTCAACAAAAATACCTAACGGTCACACGGTCAAAAGGTCAAATGTGGTCAAAAGGTACAAGGAAGTCAAAGTAGGTCATTATATGCAGTTTACACAGACGAACAAACTTCTTGATTGGGTCAACCCAAAAAATGTTCCGTTGTCGAAATATATAAGGATAATCCTTCTGTGACCTTGAACGATTCGCGTCTGACAATGAATATAATATATGTATGCATGGGTTCAATCCTCCGCCTATCAAGTATTGCTTACAAATACCAAACCATAATATTTTTTCGTAGATGACATTCCACTAACATTGGAGAAGAGGGAGGTACCGGTATGTCTCTGCGACGATTGAATTACTCCGGGTGTGAATATGCTACCTGCAGAGGCTTCGGGAACTCAGCCAATAGTATATGAGGTAGGGTGGCCAGCTCTTTTCCACGCCGCCTTCTTTTCCCGGCAAGTGAAAGCACCAGGTTTCCACCAACATTGACCTCGATCAAATGAAGAGGCACATGAAGAGGCACATGCACGCGACGTTCCAATCTCACAGTAACCAAGCGCGCTGATCGTATCATACATTGAACAATAACATTTGACCTGAATGTAAGCGATTTATTCGTGACAAGCGATAGAGGCTGCATATCTGCTAATGTTTGGTATTCAAGGGATCATGGTCAACAAATGTTGAAGAATTCCAGTTCCTCCAGATAGAATAATGTGCATAATTTGATTAGAAACACACGTAATACGTAGGCAAATAAATCATCCACTCACAAAATAAACTACATAAACTATCTGAAGAGGGAATACAACATCGGCCAGAGGCTGATTCAGACGACAAACAACTATACACCAAGAGCAGCAGTGCCGTACTTCTACAAGGTATAGTTGGTGACTGGTTCCACACATCTGTTGGGGTCCGTCATGGCTGTCCATTATCGCCAACACTGTCCAACATCTACCCGGGGCGCATAACGTAAGATGCCCTCAAAAACCATGTTGGCACTGTCAGCATTGGAGGACCGGTTCGCCGATGACATGAACGGTCTGGCTAAAGACGAGAACGAGCTTGCTAACCTTGTGAAATGCCTAGATGACACATCAACTAAATTCGGCATGGAAATCAGCGCATCTAATACAAAACAATACAATACAATACAAATGTTTATAGCGCCAATATCCAGAGGAAGTCCAATGCTCAGTGGCGCTCGTGTTCAGAAAATGCAGACGAAACTGATGACTAATAGCACAACCCCAGTCTCGAGGAACATTGTGGCCAGTGGCCAAACATTGGAGACGTACAGCAGTTCGAATATCTTGGAGCCATCATCAACTCAGAGAGCTTAAAAATCCTAGCAAGATCTGCACAGACAGCAAATGCATCAGAAGAGTCCTTGGCATACCATACACCGCCCATGACACAGCAACATGTTCTCCACTATGGAGATCTACTGACCACAGTCAAGAGAAGAAAATTACGATGGTACGGACATGTGACAAGATCTTACGGGATGTCAGAAACGATCCTCCAAGGAAGTGTACGAGGGAAGAGAAGGCGGGGCAGACCACGGGAGAGTTGGGCGGACAACATCGAGGATCGGACCGGCATTAGCTTTGCGTAAACCCAGGCTGTTGCCCATGACCGACAGGAGTGGAGACGGCTGATACGTTCACCATTGCAGCGCCCCCACGACCCTCGTGGGTTATGGGACCAGTAAGCAGTAAGTATCCAACGAGAGTTTCGCATTGGCTTTCCTTTGTGCAATGTTCGTTCATATCATCACATAACATGCATAATTACACTCCGTCACAACTTAGCCACTGTACAAGTCTCTGTGACATGGCATGACCTTGTATTTGATCACGTTTGGCAGTCATATAAAAGTAATGTTATTGTGCGAATGAAATAATGCATTATTATTCTTCCCACAATTGCCCGTAACTATTTCGCTTCCAGTGTTACGGTCCATTTTCTGTAAAGAAGGCAATTTGCGTCTGTATTCAAGATCGTTGGACCAAATGTAAATGTTACTCGGCGATATATTCCGCCCCTTGAACGACACAATAATATTTCAGATTCTTGCAAATAATATGAAGGGTGGCTGAGCCTGACATAGCCACCAGCATATTTCGAGGATTAACTTGTTGTTGGTTTTATCTTACCTCGTCTGCTTTCATTTGTTGAAACACGTGGTGGGTGTAAAAACAGACTATTGATCCGCCGCGTGTTTGAAGAGTGAAATGTACTCATATAATTTGATTGATATCCCGAGGCTAACGACGTACATATAGCAATGCTTACCAGTGCGATTTACTGTGGGGTCGACAGGCTCTGTGTGTATGTTCAGCAGAAATCCTGAAAACATACTTCGGTGTTCTGTAAAGCTGCTACCTGTCTGCTAGATCTTGTTAGTGGTCGTGGAATGTACCAATGACAGCTTCTCCCCCTGCTCGAACTCGGCCATGCCTGGATTGTATCCTCTTATGCTGATCCTTCTCAGTGACCTGAAAGCTGTTTCTACCCCTTTTCATCATTGACAATTATTGGGCATGAACATGATAACTCCTGAGCTACATCAGCTCTGCGGATGTACATTTCTGTACAATACTCAGTCTATCATTGTCTCCTGTGAAACGAGTCTCTTTCTTGGTCTGTACAGTGGTGCATGGCCCCACGACATATCTACGTATTCCGCTTAACGGTGAAATGTTCGATCCCAATGTATACCGAATTATTTACCAAACTCACCCCTACGGAATAAATCATTGGTACTGTCCATTTTGCACAGCCAGACCATTACAATTGCTGTGTGAGTTCCACAATTAAACTGTTCTGAGGATATTGCCATGACATCAAAATTACTCAATAATTAGAGTATCTAAAAAACTCAATTCTATTCTCGAGTGATATCCATCGTGAAGGACACATACCCAATGAAACGTAGTTAGTTCGATGCTTCCCTGTTAAGTTGTTCGTAGTGGATAGGCGCTATACGCAAGGAACACACACCGAATTCTTCATCAGTGTAAGTGAGTACCAAAAACAGCTAATATCAGAGATTAGCAATTTAACGATTGATATTTTGAACCTGTGTCCTAAATAAATCAACCAGAATGCAACAGAAATCGGAGCTATACCCTGTGTATAGTGTATAACCTAATTGAAAGTTGAAACATTGAAGATTAGGTTACGTTGCCACTCCATTCCAGCTGTCGAGGGAAATAGCCGTTTACACTGTGAAGGATCATCTTGTACTTTGTTTGAGGTCTCCTCTATACAATACAACTAACGGCTGCTAGTATTCTGTAACTTTGTTCGACTATGAAGCGAGGAGGAAGTACAATATCGAGTTACAATTTTGCCAAAGGTAATGAAACTGGATTGCTGACCCGAGGGGTCAAATATTTCCGATACATAGTGAGACAGTGGAGGACTGACTAATAGCTCCAAGTGTTCTTTCTTTCTTCCAATTGATGGAGGATCAAATATTGATGGCCAGTTTAAGAAACATGACCCGAAGTGCAGCTGTTACAAATAGGTCAGCGTATCGTTCTTATTATCACTAGGTAAGATTTCACCTCTTATTTCAATTGGCCTGGGCCACTGCAGGGGATGTTATATATGTCTTCCCTGACGTCGAACCTAGCTCACACAGTCAACTTTTCAGCATCAGTCTATGCGAATCGAGGAAGAGTTACTATAATTACGTATTACACAGCGCGAGTAGTTTAAGGATGGGCGGCACTGTCCAATCTGAATGGTATTATCAAAATGTATGAGCTCTCTTGAACTTGCATAAAAGGTGATAAGTTTAGCTAACAGTATGTGGATATCAGGGCGGTGAGATGGTAATGTCTCAGATAATGCCAAGATGGGTAGTGTAATTTGACTCCCTGGCTTGCATCAACAAGACAAATCTGAGCATCATCAGGTCGAGGATGATCAAATTAGGTCACCAGTACTAATATTTGGGTACAATTATTCGCCACCCTTTTTGAGATTGTCACGATAATGAAGGACTCCTGCCTGTTTCAGACTCATATTCACGTAACGCGAATGAGACTATGGGTAATACCAATAACAGACACGGGCGAATGCAAATACAAAGAGTGAGGGTGCCGCCCAACAGAGACTAATCGGGGTATAATTTTGGCACCCCGGGAAAATTTGGCAGCTTATGGATTTTATTGAAATGACCGTCTGCCCTCTATTTTCAGAATGGCTCCTGTCTTGTTATTCCCTCGCATATTGAAAGGTATGAATGGAAGATTGTTCCGCAAACAGGATTATTATGATATAAACTACCGGAATCAATCTATAAACAATCAAAATTATAATATAAGGTGTTGATTTGGGTGTTTCTGTCACAGTGACAAACTGCTGACGGACATTTTCTTGACAAAGAGAATAAGCGTGACTGATAAACACGATTCCTTACTAAACAGGCCTGCCGTTTTTACCCAGGTACCTCTCACAAAAAACACTAACTGTAACATGAAAATTTGCATAGGGACTCGATGACTCAGACTCGGACTCGGACACTCTGACTCGGAATCGGAGGCCAAGAACTCGTACTCGGACACGGATGTCAAGGACTCGGACTCGGACTCGGATTGTGAGGACTCGACTACAGCACTGTCACAAAACAGCGGTGTCTGCTAACTGTAACATGAATCTCAGCACACTTATAATGCGTAATATCGAATGGAGGATCAGTTTAGTGCATACGACTCATGATTCGACAGACTGGAGAACGTCTTTAATGACTTCGTTTACCAGCGTATTGTAAATCGTGTTATACACTGAATACAGCGATGGTAGGGAACAAAACAATCAGTTCACTGGTGAGGCCAGGGTCGGTCAAGCGTGGCAGAGATGAATAATATATCAATATGTCATGATATTTCCATGGAGTGGGAGCTGTTATTCTCGCGCTAGACTTTGGATGCAGACAAACCATGTTGGGGCAGATCTGCACTACAATAGGATAACTCTGATTGCTTTAGGAAAGTGATATTTGCATTCTGCCAGTTTCCAAAAGAGCCAGTTTATTTGGTTTGGATACTGATGCAAATCATATTTGTTGGTACTCCAATACCTACTCCTAGACCTCAATTTCCTTTTTTCGCAATATATTCTCGAGGTGGTTGATTCGGCGAAGTGATAATTTGATCACCGCAATCAAGATTACAAATATAGGCTTTCGAGCATGAGCGGTCCGACTTATCGCACTATATATAGTTTCAACCATGAGTTCAATTAATAGTAGAGGTCGTTAAACTGATCAGGGTTGGCTATTTAACGCACTAGCACAAAAGTCTCAAATTCATTAGCCCTACAATGTTGGTACTGTTCATACAGGTTTTGTTGCGATTTGTATCTTGAATGTTGGACTTGGCTACGCCTAATTTTGTTGAAAATAAGTTGCGCGCATCTGGGAATCGTCGTAAGAATTCCGTCCGTGAACCAATGACCAACACAACAGAAGCAATGGAGTGAGAGCATCAGAGAAAGCGGGTGAGATGGTTAGGACATTTACTGAGACTACCGCTGGAAGCACCAGCCGGACAAGCAATGGAAGGGGCGCTGCGTCCGACCAAGAGACCCAGAGGAAGGCCAACAACAACGTGGTGTAGTAGAGTAAACCAAGACCTGAATAATAGCAGACAGGATCTGTATCTTGGATCGGACACTTTGACAACACTAGCTGGTGACAGAAATGCGTGGAGAGGCCGCAGTGCTGACAAACGGCGAGAAAGCGTACACGACGACGACGCGTGCATTCTCTGTCGCAGTCCCACATCACTGGAACAAACTACCATACGATATCAGACATGCTGAGTCTCTTGCCACTTTCAAGAAGCTGCTAAAGACACAT
>JAUOBX010604142.1:0-15917 GCA_032360705.1 Eupentacta quinquesemita | reverse complement strand
CGGTATTCCTTTGGCTGACTCTGACGTACGGTTGAATTATTTTCAGGTAAGCTATCCCTTCCGTGTCACGACGATTTCGACCTGCTCGATGCAGATATAATCGAGTAAGTTCATTTTATCTGATTGTTACGGGAACCACTCAATGCTCATCAGACATTGGCAATGATCAATGCAGTCTGATGAGCATTGATATTCATTGGGTATGAGGTCGAGGGCTCTTCAGTTTACATGTAACATTGCAGGTCACGGGTGTCTGGGTTACACCATATACACACTGTTGAACTATTTAATCGTTTGTTCTTCACATCTGTTATTAGAATTGTGTTCATGAATTACCATGGCTGTCCATACGAACTCCAGAAAATAATTGACCTCGTATCAAGTATGCCATGTCATTCCTACCTGGGGAAGGAATAATTAGCCTACTATAACACTTTTCACACATTTCTATTTACTTGAAGGAGAACACATATAGTACCTCTATTTCATAACATCCTCTTTATTTATACGTTAACATCAATTGGAATAGCGACCTATATACTATTGATGCAGCATAATCTTTGTTCTCTCATTACAGGTGATGTCATCATTGTCCAGCGAACTAGTCATGCCCAGAATGACTCAAACTTGTCGCGTGAACTATAAACATATACCACAGGGGTACTTCCAGGCCTGAGCTACCATGAGGGAGTGTGTGACTAGAGCATTTATCCAGCAAACTAGTCACGCTCGATCTGACTAGGATAAAACTTGTCATGCACTGATGCACACTAGTCCTGCTGTCCTCAGCAGGACTAGGATAAATCTAGTCATTAAACTAGTCTTAAATTAAACTAGTCATCAAACTAGTCAAACTGGGCACCGCCTGGAGAGTTTATAACTAGTCATGGATCGCCTGGTAACTTTAGATGAACAGTTTAAAACTTGTCCAGCCTGGTAGGACTAGTCTATAAACTGGTCATGCTTGAATGACAAATATAGTCAAACTGGGCACTGTCTGGAGGAGTTTTATCCTAGTCAGGAGAATCAGTTTTAGTTATGTGTGTGCAGTGCACATGACTAGACATTCTCATTCAAGAATCCTTGATCATTCCTGAATTACGAGCTTCAGGAACAGGGTGGATAGTGGAATTGCTGACCTTGATAGTAGGATTCCAAGCAGTATTACTGAAGTGAGACGAAAAGTAAATGACCTCTGTCTTCTATCACTATTTTAGTGCAAGCATGTTGGAGCGGCACCAAGATCAGTGGTGATGACAGTGGGGCCGTCAAAATTTGGGGCGGTTGCTCAAACTTACTGATGAGACCGACGAATCGACGATAGTTGAATAGCGCCATCTCATCCAGATCCGTTGCACGGAATTCCCCATAAAGTATATGACCTGACACAGATTTGTAAACTACCATAGTGTTACCACTTTGGTTCGATACCGAATATATACATGAAATTTGCCTATTTTGTCAGTAGCTTGAAAAAGAAGAAGTAATGCTGGAGTGACACTGGTATGACAGTATTGTGGACTTTCTTGCTTCTCGCCATAGGCTATATCCACACAGCCTGACACGGTTTGCACAATTTGAGGCAGCCTCAGAATAACATGATGATTGCCTACTGAAGAATAGATTCTCTAATTTGAGAATTTCGTGGTTTATCCACTGAAAATGTTCATCTACGGAATACTAATAGACCAACTAACGACTGCACGAAGGTGAGCGCACAGTTTTCACATATTTGTTGTAGGGATTTAGACAAATATACATGCAGACTCGGTTAGTTAGTCGGTTTATACGTCGGGAGTCGGGACGAATGCTGCAGTGGAGATTCGTCTTGGGGAGGCTGGGAGAGGGAGGAGGGGTGAAGTTGGGACTCATTGGACGGACGGGCCGCCCTGGTAAATGAGATCACTCCTCCCTATTAGTAATTAATTAAAAGTTATGGCTCTAAAAACAACGTTGTGAAATATTTGTGCAAAAATAGCTGCGTTGGGTCATGACTCATGGGGAGGAGGTCGTAGGCCTACGCCGCCTACCGCAGAACCGATACCACTGAGACTCTCCCGGCGTGGCCACGCATGAATTTGTGTAGGCCTATGCTGGTTAAGATTCCTCTATATCAGTATCTGTTTTGTCACTTTTGTGTTTTGCTTAGAATTTGATCAGTGATATTATTCCACTTGTTGTCAGTTACATATGTAACATGTTGTAACTCTTACAGAGGTAATGTCGTTAGGTGACAACCGGCGAAAAGCGATGTTATTGTTTGCATGACGTTACTTACGAAGTTACGAGAGAAACCGTCTCGATATCGATACGGTATATCATCACTACAATACACACTACATTACCGGGGGACAATTTTTTTTTCTTTTGCAAATTGACTTGTTCATTATCCGCCAGGTGTTGCGAGACACTCATTGCATATCAGTTAAATGAATATAAAAGGAGAAAACATCTATTACATTAATTTCAACTCTGATTTCTGATCCTGCGGCATACTATCTAGTATATCTGTTTATACAAGTAGGCCTACCTATGTATGTATTTATTCAAACATGATTTAAATTATTACGGTGTCGGAACGCCTGACTGGCGAGTTATTGTGAAACTTCGTCACAATGATCAATGAAGCTTGTACGCGCACATGTGGACGTTCACGTCAGTGCATTGGGGTTATCTACGTCCCCCTTTGAGTCTTCCGACCTCCTGCATATACTGTCGCTAAAACAGTGTATGTCGCACAACGAATTCTGGTAGTAAACACTGGAGTTTATTCAGGAAAAACTCGCACACATGCCTAACTGACTAACATTCAATTATAACTATAATATAGGCTTATACGGTAAAATACTACCTGTAACTGTATGTCCTACTGTCCTTAGACACATCGCCATACGTCGATAAGTGTCGGTCCAAAAAAATCTTGTCGGTCTCAAAATGGTTCCCATCCCCCCTGGAAATTTATAAATATATGCCCCTGGCTGTTGTACATACCATGTTGTGCATAGCCCATCAGTAATATCACCACCACAAAAATCGTCAATGCATCCTTGCACTGTGCAGTCTGTGATGGTTGGCTGCAAAGGTACTGTTGGGTACAGTCCAACACCACCCAGCCAGCTGGACTTGCAGGCAACACATTTAAGACTGTTTGTGACTTTCAAAGCACAGCACCTGGAAGAATAAAGACAGTTCGTTTATAGTGCACTGGCTTGAATTGCTCTGAACTGTATCCAACATACCTCAAAGAGATATAAAACCGTCGATTTGATATGTAAATGCTGTGCAAATATAATTTGGTAGAAATTTGTGGATATTCACTTTTGATTTTATTGGGTTCCGATATGAACCAGAAAGCCAATGGGCCTAATAACACCATAAATGAAGCACTCTCATGCACTAGAAAAACACATCTCACAATTTCCTCCAGAAACCAGAAAGCCAGAAGGCTTAGTGATTCCTCGATTCCAATGACCTAAGATGGCCTCAACAATAGGGATCATGTACTTTCATGAGACACCCATATACCACAACATAATGGGGTTCGTGTAATTGCCTGCTCAGAATGACCATTCTGAACTTATGTTGTTAACAAGATTTACAGTTGTGACCTCTGTTGACCACAGATGACCTTTGACCTGACCCCAAAACAATAGGGACCATGTTCTCATCATGGGAAACACACATACCAAGTATGAGCTGGATCCATCCAAGTGGGGTTGAGTTATCGTGTTAACAAGCTGAAATTTGACAAAATATAGATTTTTGCTTCAATTTCCTATTTTCCTCCAAAATGATCCCCGATCTACACCAGAAACAATAGGGTCCCTGTACTCCCCATAACGAAGCTACATACCAAATTTCAGCTTGGTCAGACTAGGCATTCTGGACTTATGCTGTTAACAAGGTTATCAGAGTTGTGACCTCTGGTGACCTCAGATGACCTTTGACCCGACCCCAAAACAATAGGGACCATGTACTCATCATGGGGAACACACATACCAAGTATGAGCTGGATCCATCTATGTGGGGTCAAGTTATTGTGTTAACAAGCCAGGCGTTACATATACACACACAGACACACACACACACATAAACACATACTGTCATGACTGCAAAGATTCCTTAGACTCTCGTCAAGAATCAAAAACAGAGTCACTAAACACACACGTTCATGCGAGTTTATGCTTCTCAGTCTCAGTCAGATGCACAGGTGCATCCTCTCAATTTACATGAGTGTAAATGTTATTGTTTCACCTTCCTCAAGTTAGCAAATTACCTGTTGGTGTCTGCTGCTTGTAGCAGGTTGGATGTCATGTTAGCAGATGGAAGGAACGTTATATTCAGTAAACTGGTGTCGAAATATGCCTAGATGTTAATATACATGTGACCATATTGCTTCTAAATTTGTTTCCGTAGAAACAAGCTTCCATTAAATCGATTGATTTTCCGTGTCTAATGACATACCGCAATAACGTATCGTAACGAGGGTAACGTATTAATTAACTGCTGTTATATTTACTACACTGATTTTCAATAGTTCACGCTTCCGTTGACAGCAAGCAAAATGCAATTGATAAGAACTTCAACTGGCTTCAGTCATTATGCCTTCTAGTTTTCACTAATGCCTTTGAACCCATGATCCGCATTTTCTTCTTACATAACATGAGAGAAACTTGTCTCCCATCGACCTTGTATTGACGAACTGAGCAGGCATTGTTATTACTTTGATTACGTCAAAAAGTATAATACGTAGCGTAACGTTTAACTGCGATGTCTTTACCTACACACTGCATGGAAATTAGCCTATTTGACGCATCCCTTCATTATAAGGATGGAGATTAATCTGAGTAGTTGTGTAATCTCGCGTTTACATAGTTATTGCATCCTTTACTGCGTTACCTCGACCGAAGCTCTGTGGTCCAGCTGCCTGACGGGGAACCAATGTCTGGATGGGCTCGGACTGGAGAAGCTCTGATACTACCACCTGACGCTCTCCTATCTTCGCCCACATCAGCAACTGGTGTAGCCCCGCTAGTTGACTGGTAGTTTACCACTCCCTGATATTGGCTGCTCAAAAACAACGTGAGTGTATTAGATCAATATGAAACATTCATGAAATAGTTGTTAACACTGTCATTTCTATGCCTATGTGAAAACCAGAATAAGCTTACTCGATCAGAGCCAATTTGAAGCCAGCTGGACCAATTCGAATAATACTGCATGTGTACCACATGTTATTGCAACGACATCAAGAAGTAGAACCACAGTTATGTGTAACGTTATGTTTTGAGGCATGATCGGGACATACATACACTGTGTTTCAAGCAACTTGGCGTCGAATCGTAGCATAATAATAAGATTCCAAATGTTCTACCAGATGTTATCGACCTCCCATTTTGACATAATTTTGTTGACCTGTTATCACGGGTTCAATCCACAGAAAGCCAGCTGAGTTACTCGGGAGGGAGATACGCATAAGGAGAATGAGCCTTTTTCTGTCAAGACTGATTCAAGTTTCATCGGTTACATGCACATCGTTACACAAAGACAAACACACCCATGACGTCATACATTACTCCAGCGGTATCTCGACAACAATGGTAACAAAATTGGTTTATCAATGAGAAAGGTAGACAATTAGTTCATGGCATAACGAGTTCCGGTTTAGGATATATTTATGCTCATTTACATATTGTATGTGTGTCTGTCTGTTTTTCAACGAAAAAGAGCAAACGCATATACTCCATCGAACGGTCAAATTAGCATTCACATTTACATTCCGTCACAACGTAAAACCTGTAGGTATCCATAGATAATACAAGTTAGCACATGTGGGCAGTTTCAGCGTCTGTATAACACTGTGTTAAACTTAATAATACGTTCCTATGAACACAGAATCTGACAATATTTTGGGGAAAACAGCCCCCATTCTTTCCTTCCGCCATCGCTGTCGTTTGATAATAAAAATCCAAATTACGCTTCAATTCACAAATATGAATCTCGAAGTATAGAACATCCGAGAGTAAGTGAATGTTTCGTGTCTCAAGTGACTTCAACTGATTTGAATAATATAATGTACACCTCGACTTAGCGTATCAACGTACAAAAAAGAACGGGCAGGCCTTCATTTCCCTGTGAATCGCGATGTCGATAAAATCACGGAGTTCAGGTATTCTTTCAAATCCGCATGCATGTTGCTGTTTCAGTATACTACTGAGTCCTGTGATAGAATGAGCATCACTTACTGAGTGTGACTGTCAGATCTGTCTGTGGGCTCGGTAGAAAGGCTTGCATCTGCCTCACGTCTAAGACGTCTGAACCTTGCTGCAATTTAGACGAAACAAAATTAGGAAGAATATCTCAATCACATATAACTTCCTATCCATCAGTAGACATATGCAGGCAGTAATCTGCCCACGTGTCCATCCTTGCATTTGGTACGTATATTGCGATGATTTTTCAAATAGTCAAGGCGTTTCAATTTGACTTCAGATGAGCTTGGGATGACCTCAAATTAACCAAGTTTCGTTCAAATTTCCAACGTTAAGTAGGTCGTGAACATTACACCAATTTGACCTCTGGTGACCTTGGAACGATATTCATATTTCTTCGAAACCATCAATAGTACACATCCGCCAATTCAAGTTGCGTGTAATTTGGGTGAAGTTAGTAAAATCGCCAATATTACGCCCATTTGAATTCCGATGGCCTTGAAATGACCGCCTGATTGTCATGACCTACTATAGTCCACATCCAGCAAATACTGTGTGAATTAGATAGGGTGTGGAAAATCGTGTTACGCATCGCAGGGATATAACTACTGGGTTAGTTGGTTAGAGGCTGGAGCAGACATTCAGTTTATATCAACGTTGAGAAAAACGCAGGAATTTGAGTCCTGCCTCAGTCCAACGCCGAAGGTGAACTTAATTGAAACATTATCCCTTTACTGGATATATTTTGAAAGTCGAGGAAAGTCAAAGGAAAAGTTTCCTGTCGCTGTGTTGATGATACATTCGCCGGTTACTCACGATACAGTTAGTCGCATTACGTTCTGTCCACTCAAAAATGATGCAGACAACTTGTCAAATTAGATGTAAAACATCAATCGGACCCAAAAAGAGACACAGTATCAGGAAGTTCTAACTCTCATTTTAGTAAAAGTGGGGGTTTTAGAGACAAATAACAGCAAAATAATTTTAGCTGAGAACAGTTTTGAATGGCATGATTGTTGATAAGTTCGTTCATCACCAATATGACCATTGTAGACTGTGCATTTTCGAAGTTAAGGGATAGCTCATGTTTTGGACCTGTCTTGATGGATTGCCCGTATGGTGCGGCTTCGATCTCCTAGATTCCTGTGATCTTGTTAGCTTCGTTGACCATCCTGCTGAAATACTGCATCTGTCGGTAAACGATTGACTCTGTATCCTGCGTCGAAATTGTATGAATCAATCGGATTCCCAGCTGCGGGTGTGCTGATTTCTTCTTCACAAATATCACTACCGTATGCGAAATATTCATGCATAAGTGCATATGATAATAATGATAGTCTAATATTCATATTGCGCCATCCATTTAACAGCTAATTCGAGCGTAGACACAACGGCAATGTAACAATTAGCTAATATGAAGCACTCGCCTAAAAGTGTTAACTTCTGTTATAGTTCTTCAACCCCCAAAACATTTTTATTTCAACAGTTACCAACCATTCCTCCAACTTGCTTTTTGTTGTCCCGAGCAAAAGAAACAACTTTCAACATATGTACTACATGAAGTGATGTCGATCCACCACCCATTGTTTCGTATCGATTAGTTTATTTGTCAGCAAGTATGTAAGTTCGTCCCCCCCCCCCCTTCCCAATTTCAGCGTCAGTCAAACTCACTGGTTTGACTGACTAGTCTTACGTTGCCGCGACTGCCCGAGGACATACAATTCGTTATATTATATTTGAGGTCCATATTTGACTCGTGAGAATAACTTCATGAGTGAAGACACAAATAAACAATGCTGATGATGTTTCAGCTTTCTTCTAATCGGCGATAATCAGAATTGTTTCAGAATCCCCTGGTCAATATTGTTAAAGGCCCCATGAAATGGAGTTATTTTTGATATATCATAGAGTAATTTATCAGCTACTCATCGGTACCTTTCCCGTGAAAATCGGGTGGACCGTTGTTGAGAAACCTGCCTCCGAAGTTGGTTGTCTGTTGAGAACATCTCGCGAAATGAGTGAAATCGCTATGAAGAAACAGATTGCACCATTGTGTTCACCGCCCCAAACTATTACTAGCACATTAAAAATAACAGACCCAGGTACTTCCCTGATGGCCACTCAAAAATACTAGATTGTCCAGTTACCACCGCCTGTATCTCGAAAACTAACCAAGATTTGTAGTACCTGGATCTGTTGATTTTATTTTACTAGAGGTAGTTCGGGGCTGCGAACGCAATGGCGAGATCTGTTTATCCATAGCTTGTTCGAGATACAGGCGGTGGTAATTGGACAATCTAGCTTTTTCGAGTGACCATAACTCGATAACGCAATATGCTATGAACTCGGGGTATGGCTCATTGGATCCGGTCATATCCGGATACATGTCCGACATGGATATTTACTACTCGATCCATGGATGCAAATGCAGAGAAGTCCAAAGTTCACGAAATTGTCTTCAATCGATGACGTCATCGCCCAGTATAGCATGTTCACTCACTCTGTGAGATGTTCTCACCGGACAAGCAACTTCAAAGGCAAAGGCAGGTTTCTCCACAACGGTTCACCCGATTCTTACAGGAGATGTACCGAGGAGCAGCTGAATAATTGCCCTATAATATATCAAAAATAAGGAGCACCATTTCATGAGGCTTTTAATTTGATTAGTAATGTCCGACTAAATGTCGGATTCCATATGTGCGGATGCGGGATGCGGTATACATTTTGATATCGCTGTTTTGTGGAGAAGGATCATGTTTTTGGACGGAAAAGGCTGTAGGACGATGCGAGAACACATTAAATTCGTAACTGCGAAGGAATACAACCGTTTGAATGCTCTATGAGAGGGTTATTCCATATAAAACGTTCGCGGTATGCGGCATTAATGCCGCATTGGTACGCATGGTGATTTTGCGTATACAACGCGCGTTCCATCTTATTCGGAATAATTGTTGCCGTTTTTTTTCCATCTCTGTTACTATAATACAGCTCATTCGGGCACTTTCCATGTGTGCGTTTGCGTGGGAGCGACGTTTAAGTGTTTCGCCGCATCCCGTATCCGCCACATATGGAATCTGACCTTCAAGGTAGGTTCTATATGTGAGGACGCGGGTTGCGGCAAAACACGTTAACGTCGCTCCAACAGAAACGCAAACATGGAACATGCCCAAAAAGCTGTATTATGGCAACAGAGATGAAAATGAATCCCAACATGGCAACAATTATTTTGGATAAGATGAAAGGCGTTGTATCAGCAAAATCACCATGCATACCAATTCAAACGCCTGTAGTTATTCGCTGTTACAAAGTTGATGTGTTTGCGCATCATTCTACTGCCTTTTCCCGTTCAAAACATGATCCGTCTCCACAAAACAGCGATTTCAGAATTTATACCGCATCCCGCATCCGCACATATGGAATTCGACCTTTACTCGAAAGCATAGTGGGAACTGTGTCTCAAGAGGGGTGGGTTGTCTGTCGGTTCCTCGGCACTCGAATAACCATACCAAATGAGAAAGTGGCATATATTGAGAGGGTGGATGGTATGATCAATTCCTCCACACTCAAATAACTATACCAAATGGCCAAAACCAAAATAAGTTCCAGCATTTATAATTGCAATTAGGATTTTTTCCCCCATTTTCTCTATCCAGAATGGTGCAACATTGCCAAGTGTAATGTTTCTCATGCAATCATGACATCTAATACCTTGAAATTGTTTGAAGGAATTTGTATAAAAAAAAATTATTTCAAGTTTTTTCCCCAAAACAGCCATCCAGTAGGAATTGCAGCCATGCCAGATATAGAAAAGGAGCTAATCAATCCTAACTTGTTGTGCATGGTGCTCCAAATAAGCAACTGAAAAATGTTGTAGGTATGGATTGTTACCTAAAAGGGCCAAATGTTAATACCTTCATCGAAACCTATATGAAATAAGATTAGTATCCAGAGCTGCAGGCAAATTTTGAGTCATTTTGTTTGGGGACGTTACTGTGTTCCTGCACCAAATACCTATTTGGCTATAGACAGCCAAAAAACATTATATCATTACATTAACAACCAACTGAATGTGGACATTTGAGGCAGCTTCATTATCAGACAATTCTTGCCAAAGAATGTAACAAGGAAGAAGAGGGGGTGGGTGGGGGGGGCATTTAAACAAATCAAAGGGTGGATAAATTCCTCTACTTCTACCCAAAAAGCAGCTCAGTTGAAAATAAGTTTTATCAATTTTACTTGTAAATCCTATTATTTCCTTGCTCATGATGGTGCAACATCGTTCAATCATGTTGTGCAGAAAGATATTTTTTTGGAAGGGGGTAGGAGGAGGTTTAACATTTTTGGTGCTGGAATAGGATGGTATTGCTGCCCAGCATTTGCCACAACAAAAGGACACGCTCCTACTACTAAGCACAAAACCTGAAGAAGTCTTTATGGTGTAGCATTCACCCAAAAAGTGTTGCAGAGTAAAAATGCCATTTATTCTGCCTGAATATCCACAAAGGGAAGTTACGCCAGATTTGGGGTAACATGTCTAAGGTATGTTGCATATTTCAGAAAGTGTGGATTTTTTTAAGCATCGCATAGCATCATTTTGTTTGTAACTTCATGCAAGCAAATAATTTTTCTCTCTGTAGCCACTGACTACATGTTGCTATTCTCGCACTATTTTTGACAAATTTGGCTCCCTTGAGAAAATGTTGCCTAAATATCCTTCTGCTATTGATGATAAATTTATGCTGCAGAGAACTTACACGAGATGTGTGGTGTGACGTTTAGTTTTCTCAGTCAGCATCATGACCTCCAATTCTGTGCTGGGTGTTGCATATTACGGTCTGTTGAACCTCCAGTTGCATTGAAAACCTGTGAGTATGCACTGATTGTTGGGGGGTACAAGGAACCACATGTCTATCATGCACGACTTACTCGCTTCGAGAAAGATGACGATTTTCCTTTGCCGCAGAAAATGATTGGTCATGTTAACTCTTTCTGTTTAGGCTTCTCCCCCCTAATATGCGAGTGTACTGTGCACTGTGATTGCATACAAACACTTTGTATAATTTCTTGCGTACACACAGGTTTTCATGAACACAGCCCCTGCAATTTATACCCAGTACCTTTCATGTATATTATATTTCTTCAGATTAGCTATTCTTCGTATTATGCTATTCCTGGTTCAGCTTTGATTGCATCTCTGCCGGATTATTCACGATCTGTATTATTTGTTCGTTATAATTTCATAGTATCTAGTTTCATTTATTCTGTTTTATGCATTCCTTACCAATCTCATTTATTCCTTGCAAGTTAGAAAAAAAACATTTCCAAATGTATAGTAAATTACATCTCTATAATTATACTTTTTCTGCTTGTTTTATCGTAATCCAAAGAGACAACAAAAACGACAGTTTATTTCATTTCAAGTATACCCCTCCTTTGCTTGCCTTCAGCTAGGAATATCATTCCATAATTAATGAAAAATATCAAATGAAACATGATTTTAGTTAAAATATTGAACAGTCAGCCGAAATCTGTTCCAATCAATAACCGATGTATCGCTTCTGCTTAGCTCTGTTATAGAAACTGTACCAAACCTTTATGTGTTAAATTTGATTATGAAGTTAAATGTTTGCCTATCAACTTTTCATGAACAGTGTACATGAATTACTCTAAAATAACCATGTACACTTCCTGACAGTCCCAGAAAGTCGGTGTTGTCATTTCTATGGTAACTTGTGAGATAACTGAGTACAACCAGCCACTGAATTAACTGGTGCTACTCGGCCTCTGGAATTGCCAGAATGAGTACTGTTCAATATGATAGGGAGACAGTAATATCTGTAAATTGCTCCAGGCAAGTAGAGAGCGCTATATAGGTGTGAGATATAATTATCAATAATTACTGCCTACTACTAGGCAATAATTGTGCCTTGCCAATTTTTCACCAGGAAAGCTGATTATTTTTCTACTGAGTTAGAACACCTGATTTACTGACTGACTGTCCGTAGCTAATCATTATCCTAATATGTTGCCACTTGTCAACGATGATGATTTATTTTTTGTATAGAGTTTGTGCCAATCCGATGCTGTTCTACAACTCTCCTATTTTAGAACTCTCTTTAGCATCTGAATTGTATAAGTTTCTTTTCAATATGGTGCCAATTCAACACTACTTTTATCAACTTGTTTGTAATAATCCCACATCAGCTAGTTTGAAGAATAACTCGAAACAATTATCATAGAATGTTGGCAAAATATCATCCCATCAGAGCTATTCGTGGTAGGAGACATTTGTTTTATTGTAGTGATCGACTGTTTTCTATTGTTTTAATAGTAACTGTATTGTCAGTTTTTGTATTGTCACATAATTTTCTTGCCACCGGATTTGATAAAGTATAATTTTCTATCCAAAGAACACTTTTAATCACCAAAGTTATTTTCCATTTGAACGAAAAACATTTCTCATCACAGAAAATCAATTTAGAGATAGGACTTCATTTGTGTTTACCAGTCAATAGGAACCAGTGCCAATCTTACACTATCCAGCATCTTTGTTTTAAAGACCTAATAACATTTATGTAAAGTCAGCCATTCTCAAGCAATCTATTTTCAGATAAGCCTGAATAGGCTAGCCCACAGTGGCAAGTAGCTCTAGATATTGTTCTATAAACTGATATGTTTGCTGATGGTTATTGAATGTTTGAATACTGCCTGCAAGAATTAAGAAGAGGTGGGAGCCCAAGGCTGCCTTTTAACAAGAATGTTGATGAATGAACCCAATATTTTTATGCTGGAAGTTGTTGAATTCTGCAAGGAATAGTATGCTGAAGTTACTACTCTATGATGCTGCGAGTCACTGCTAACCGTGAACTGCCCTATGATCTGTAAAGGTGGGCCATTCCATATGTACGGATGCCGTATGAATTCCAAAATTGCTGTTCTGTGAAGAAGGACAATTTTTTGGGAAAAGGAAAAGGTTGTAAGATGATAGGCAAACCAAATAAATATTTGTCAGGTCATTGTTATGGCTGTCAAAGTGTTTTGTATAGAAGTTATCCACAGAATTCTTTCGCTGTATGCGGTAGTGATACCGCATGGGTACACATTGTCATTTTGCTTACACAACGATCGTTCCATCTTATTCGAATGATTTCCTGCCACTGTTATCCTAATATAGCTTATTCGGGTACTTCCCACGTTTGTGATCACGTAAAAGCTACATTTATGTGTTTTGAGGCATCCCACATCCGTACATATGGAATTCCACCTTTGCACATTCATTACAGACCTCTAAATTTGTTAAATCTTGAGTAACAGTATTTTACCATGTTATGTAATATAATATTGGCATATATTTTTCAAACATTTGCTTCTATGTTTGTTTTCATTGTGATCACAAATGGATCGTTTGAGGCAAAACATTCCATTGATCAATGCCGTGGCTGGACAAACAATGTCTCCTCTGATTAGCTCGGAGCGAGTTGCACTCGTACCATGAAGTTATTATTTTTCGCACGAAAACCTGACAATGGTATTTTCCCCTCTGCTCGATAGAAAACCATGGCAGAGCTGAGAGCACATCAGCTGTGGGAACAGTCCTTGGAAAAATGTAGGGAATGAAGATGGCCCAATGTTAGGGAAAAACCTGTGGTACCTCCGAAATAATCCCCCTTTCCTCAGAATTATGATCTTCAATCTGATTACAATTCAAAAGATACAAGCGGAACCAATCCAGTGTAGAATTGATGACTTCATGAAAGGCCTCCAGATATGTACCATAAATAATAAATAAATATCGGTGCTTATAGAGCGCCTTATCACAAAAGTATCAAGTCGCTTCACAGAGACACAAAAACATGTAAGAAACTATTAGCAAACCTAAAAGATAATAATTATGGAAAACAAAAGCCTATAAAACGTGAGACAACGCTTCCCAAAAAAACACCTTCAAAATGGTAGTGAAACTCTAAAAGACGCAGTAGAAAAATATTAAAGTGTATACAAATATACAAATGAATAAAATATGTGAAACAACGCTCCATAAAAATAACTATAAAATGGTAGTAAAACTCTGAAAGACGCAGTAGAAAAAAATTAAAGTGTACAAAAATAGCCCAGTAAGATGCACAGTATATACAGGAACGAATAGCCCATGAAAAAACGGCTTAGAAGTAGCGGCATGTAACGGCCTAAAAGTCCAATTTTTTCCCAGAGCTTCGTATGTATTTCTTACTGCACAGTTTTCCCTGAGAATCGTATACTTGCATGACCATTGACCTTTTGATAATTGAGCCATTTAGGCAAGTTGAGTGCATCCACCTAGCTTTTTATTACTGATTTTTACAAGAATGTACATTATTTTGTGTTCCGCATGTGCAAGCTTCATATGGTGTTAATGAAACTTGTTTTAATTGAACCAAATTTATACTTTTACCAAGATCATTCCATATTACAGAAAATAACTGTTTTTTAACTGTAGAGCAATTTCAACGCAACTGCTCTCCAACATGGCTTTGTTGATAGGTTTTGGAATGTTTTTCGTCAACCTGTGTAAATAGGAAAACTTGTGAATTGTTCATAAGGTAACATTCATCAACCTTTGGGAATGCTGCTCTCCATCTTTCATACATCATCTAATATGTAGTCGATGGGCTGCCTTCGTGTTGTTCCTCGCTCGACGGCACAAGGACTGTCGATGTCTGATATTCCACTAGGGTTTAGGAACATTCCACTGTACAGACACAGAACATCGGATAAAACAACAGATTTGTATCTTCTTGATGCTTCAAGCCCTTAAACGATACCAATTTATCCCCCATTCATGCTTGTTCCGGGGTATTGTTTTACTGTCATGACTCAATAGAAATATATTGAATTTATAAATGTTTCCTGATGAACTGTATATTCATGTAATTATTGCAAAAGAACATGCTTGCAATCAAAGAAATGTGTGAGTATGGTGTTTCATTAAAGTTTTGAATTACTGGACCGAGTCAGGGGAATTCATGCAGTCATGAAGTTGTATCTGGTATGTGAAACCAAAATGACCCCTAGACGAATTGTCACCATTCACCAAAATGGCCCATAGATGACCTTGGAGTTGGACCTCAAAAATCCCTGAACACCCTATATGTATCATCAGGTTCAATGTGCCCGGAATGAATGGTCGTGCCTCCTGAAGAATCCCTGGGGTGCGGAGCCTGGACGGTCAGCTCGGAGGGATGCCCGTGTGGCTCTCCGCAGCTGTTGTCCCTCTCCCACGAATGGGAGTGCCATTCGGAGCGCTCGGAAACCACCAGGCTTTACGGGTTGTTCATCTGAGAGCGACACGGCACGCCCATTCATTCGTGAACGGGGAACACCGAACATTGAACCTGGGGAATAGCCCAGATGTTTCACTACAGAATGTGTTATGCCGATGACAATTGGTATAAGTAGGCTATTTCTCAGCACTGTGTCATACCCCTAATGAATGACTGGTATATAGTAGTAGTGATGGGAGCGTCACTCATATCTTTCTATCTATTCGTCCATCTGTACAGCACTGTGTCATACCCCTAATGAATGACTGGTATATAGTAGTAGTGATGGGAGCGTCACTCATATCTTTCTATCTATTCGTCCATCTGTACAGCACTGTGTCATACCCCTAATGAATGACTGGTATATAGTAGTAGTGATGGGAGCGTCACTCATATCTTTCTATCT
>JAUOBX010603031.1:0-15918 GCA_032360705.1 Eupentacta quinquesemita | reverse complement strand
GTGCGTATTGTTGAAAATTATCTCGTTACCAAAGTTGTGTGAAGGATCGTAAAGGCTAAAACTGGCCCAGCTCTCACGAACTTCTCTACAAAAGGGGTTATTAATACTAGAAACTGTCGCAACTGAGAAATTGCACTTAGTCGAATAAAATGTTCCATGCACCAGTAGTATGATCTAAATACCTCTTGACCCACGTTATGAAATCAGACAGATTTTTATCCACCTTCCTCCCGCGGTTGAATAAAAATATTTCGCCTAATCTTATCGGTTTCACTTCCCCATACAAAATCGAATAATGTAGTAATTATATCCCTGATGAACAATTCAGGTGGGTTTGGTAATACTGAAAAGGGGAATACTAATTGTGATAGTGCATAAGTTTTTACAATTGTAATCTTCCCGTAAGGAGTAAGATCACGCGAAGATCACATACTCAGTACACTTTTGAGTCCAGATAACTTGGGAAGGTAGTTCAAAGGGAAGAGATCATCGCCGTTATTGGTAATTATAGTATCCCTAGAATCCTAACGGGGACATGGGTGACAGGTATATTATTCTTAATGCCCCGCTCCCCTAGTGGGAAGAGATTGGATTTCGTCAAATTTACTTTCAAACCTGATATTCGCTGGAATTGTTCGAGTATTTGTAGAACACGTTCCAAGGAATCATCCATGTCGTTTATAAATATAGAAATGTCGTCTGCATACATCGATAATTTAATGTCCTTATTGCCGACAGAATAGTGAATACGCTATCGGAACGCAGCCTAATAGCAAATATCTCTGCCCATAAAATAAATAGATAGGGGCTGAGTGGACAACCCTGCCGAATTCCTTGCTTCACTGGAAAGAAACCTGATGAAGTCCCATGGTTCAAAACACAAGCTGAACAATTAGAATATAGTGTACGTAACCAGCGTATACCACTATGTCCAAAATTGAAACAATGTAGAGTATGCTACAAACAAAATCCAATTTATAGAGTCAAAAGCTTTTACAAAATCAACGGAGAAGATGTACTCCCTTCTGCCATTGTCTTTTGCATAATAAATGACACTACGTTTGCTATTACGTGAGATAGTGAGTGGATCGACGGCTTCATTGTGTGTTTAGGATTCGACGAGGACGCATCGTTCGTAGCCGGGTTCTGTAGATTGTTCAATCGCAGTTCAATCAAGCGGATATTCTCGCCGATATAACAGTTGGGTTAGGATGTATGATGTTAGAGATAATTCCCTCGAGCCTAGATGCAATGCACACATCTGCTAGTTTATGATCTACATTCAGAAGGGATATGGGTCGCCAATTGTGAATTTTCTTAGTTTTTTTTTACGTAAGCTAAATTGATGAGTTATGCTGTCCAGTCAGACGTGATAACGATCATCCTTGTGCAACAGTCCCACTGGCCTAGCTTATTCCCCATTAGCCTAATTAACGCAATTAATTATAAACTCGAATAATCTCTAGCCGTGAATCGTGACGGAACACATAAACAGCAGAGTTCATTGGCAGTAACCTTGGGGTTACTGTACTCTATTTGTTCTAGATCGAAGTTCGTCAATTAGGTCCGGTGTATATAACTACGGAAAGTAGTTTGGTTCATCGACCTTTGTCAATCTGTATCTCTCCATCTCACATACGGGGTGACCATGGTCGAGAAGACCAAGTTGTGGCTAAATTAGGTGTGCACGGTTCCTTTCACTGAAGTCCCCTTGCGACAAATTCGAGTTTGTTTTCCGGGCGCAACACCTTCCTGCCTTCCGCAGTCGACGTGGAGTGACGTTCCATGAAAGACAAGTCGATTTTACGGGATCGAAAATGAACAGTTGTAGGCTGCTGAACGTTTCAATGACCTCATTCAACGTCCGCTCAACCTGTCGCCGTGTTCGAATCCATCGAAAACTGACATACACATTCAGTATTCTACGTATTCAGCGATATTACAGGGTTCCGCAGCGATCGAAAATGATTCCTCAAAGCGACACATCTTGCTGTCAAATATCACAGGACGCCTCCAGGTTGAGAAAGTTTCAAAAGTGATAGCGACATATTTCGTGCTTTCTATAATGATCGTCTGGTGAAAGAGAATGGAACACAATCATGCGAGTTCTTTTTTTTTGCGTTCATTGAATAAAGCTGTCATGAATAGTGAATGTCATGCCATCGAACAGTTACTGTGATTGACACGGATGAAAATTTTAATTAGCATTTTTGTAAGTTACGTATGTTGTTGATCTGAGAAATTGAATTCTCGACAATGACTTCACTACCAATTGAAACAAGAATGCAACGATGCGTAGTGATTCCATGCCTTCTTCGTAGAACGCAACACAAAAAAGATTCTCAGCACTTACAATTATAGTGGCCGCGGACCAGCCTGAAAAACAATAGGGATCTTGAATTCCATATGAAAAAATATAAAATCTATGCAACTATTTGCTTACTAGTTATCATGGATAGTTTTGAGAATATGTTGTTTACTCCATATGACCTTGGATCAGATGGATCTTGTACTCCATATGGCCAAGCAGGCCGACCTACATACCACATATGAAGTGTCAGCTCCTTTCCATTCACTCTTTAGGTTTGCAAGGTTTTCAGACTTCTTGTTGACCACAGATGACCAGGTAATCCCATCATGTACTCCATAACCAACATACCAAGTATGGAGTCTCTGCCCTTTTCTGTCCACTAGTTATCGTGTTTACCACAAGGTTTTCAGACCTTGTGAAAACAAAATAGGGAGGCAGCATATCCAGGAATTATCAAGTTAGGAGTGGTCCATTATTTGTGATATTGGGAGTAGTGGTCGAATGGAGGGGGGAAGATTTCTCAGCCTTCCCGTTCATATGATACTGTATGCAATATAGAGCTGCGTTTCCATGCACGCGGGCGGGCGGATGGGCGGTCAACGCGGGGAATTATTTCCATGCACGCGCACGCGGGGCGGAGGCGAGCGCTCTGGTAGAGAGTACGTGATCATTTCTTTCAAAGTTTACACGCATTACAGTGGCCTAGGCCCACATCGACGCAAAGGTCGTCCTCTCTACTTTACGATTAATTAATTAATTCAATTAATTCTTCTGTCTGCTCCTTTGTCAATCGTTTCTCGCCCATTTTGAATTATTGATAGGCCGTATATCTACTATTCAAGTGTGCACACAACAAAGTGAACCATAGTTCCATTACCATAGTTCTCCAACATTTCTGTTTACTACTTCGGGGGAATCCCCGTAAATCGATTGCGAAATACCACGCGGACACGCGGGTGGGCGGAAAAATAGCTCTCCGAACGATTCGAGAAAACGCTCGCCCAACCACAAGGCCGCTCGCCCGCCCGCATGCATGAAAACGGCTCTATTGAAAATAACGATGAGCGATTTTTTCCGAACGCACGCCCGCCCACCAGCGTGCATTGAAACGCCGCTTAACAGAAGATAGGGAATAATAAGGGATGAAACACAAATTGTTCGACCTTCTCAATACCAAATTTAGGCAATCTATATATGGCCTCACAGTCCCTTTGAATGTAGGATTTTTAGCAATCCTCTGAACATTTGAGAAGCATTCGATATTATGTCTCCCCACAGAAAAATTGTTCATGAGGCCCCACCCACCATTGTCGCTTCCCATGATATTATGGAATATGGTGTCACAACAACGATGAGCACTACTATGGGGCATTGCCTGGGCTTAATTAGGAGCCAATTGTTTATTCCTATTCGAAACTCTTCCCATACTGAATGTGAATGGGGGCCTTACAATTCTTTTCAAATAGTTCCCTAATCACCACCCCCTCCTACATCCACACTGTGGTCATATGAACTGGTAGACATCCCCCTAAAGTCCCCTAAACCCATAGTGTAAACAATGAGTGGCCTGTGGTTAATCTCCCAGGAGAGAGTTATGCAGCAAACAGAATGAGGCGCTAATTGACTGATTTGACACAGGATGTTATCAATACGAATCTGTGATATTTTACAGGGGGAATAAATATGTCAAAATACGATACTGGGTTACCAAAGTGTGACAATGATGCCCAAAACTGAACAATACCGAAGGACTGACCCCATTGAGTATGATTTCATTCACCTTAACAGCTATCATTTGAGACTATAGAATCTGAAAGATGAATGAAACGATGTGAGGAGGTATAAAGATTAAGGGTGTTTGTTTGTTTGTATATCATTGTTATGTTGTTTATTCAAAACTGTAAATAAATTCATTGTACGAGCAAGCAGTCGGTGAAAAGTGAAAACTTAAATGCTCGAAGATGTATTGAATGATGCCTGGTGATATGCGAACAAGTTCATATCAAGAACAAAAGGCTGGTCAGTAATACAGTAACTAAATTTACAATATTTTCATATTTTACCTAACAAAACTTGAGGTGTGAGGTGTAACATCTTATCCAGCATTCTCAGCATCATTTTGGTAATTTCCTAGAACATTTAATCTGCTTATTGTTAAGGTATGTAACTGAGGACCCCAAACAATGATTTCGAATGTTGACCTCTGTTGACCCCAGATGACCTTGGACCAGATTAGAACACAATAGTGATCATGTACTCCACGTGGCCAACCATGACCCAAGTATGAAGTCTCTGCACCGTTCCGGTTCGAAGACTTTGACACCTGTTGACCCCAACTGACCTCAGAGGAACCAAAAAAATAAGGGTCATGTACCCCATATTTCCAACCTACATACCAAGTATAAAATCGCTGCACCTTTTCATTCACTAGTTATGGTGTTTACAAGGTTTCTAGACTTTGACGTCTTGTGACCCGAGGTGACCTTGGACCAGACCCAAAAACAATCGGGGTTATGTACTCCAAATTGTACACCCACAAGCCAATTATGAAGTCTCAGCACTTTTTCGCTTACTAGTTATCATGTTCACATGGTTTTTAGACTTCAGACCTTCGGTGACCCCAGGTGACATTGGAGCAGACCCAAAAACAATAGGGATCATGTACTTCATATTGCCAACCCACATGCCAAATATGGAGTCTCTGCATCTTTTCATTCACTAGTTATGGTGTTTACATGTTTTTTTCAGATTTTGACCTCTGGTGACCCCAGGTGACCTTGGACCAGACCCCATATACTCATGTACTCCATATGGCCAACCCACATGCCAAGTATGACATCCCTGCACTTCCACGTTCACTAGTTATCGTGCTTTCAAGGTTTTCAGACTTTGACCTCTGGTGACCCCATGTGACCTCGGACCAGACCGAGAAACAATAGGGATCATGAACTCCATATGGCCAACCCACATGCCAAGTATGGAGTCTCTGCACATTTTGTCCACTATTTATCGTGTTTACAAGGGCGTAACACACACACACACACATACAGTCACACGCCCGCACCATCGCGGAGGCACCCTTTGCCTTCGGCAAGGAATCAAAAACACTTTTCAGGCCATAACATTCGGATAAAATGAATATTATCTCGAAGGCTACCCTATAACTATTTGCGATAAAAAATCTGAAATATTAAATTTTATATTGGAGATCACAGCCGGTGCGTCCTTGGGCAAGACGCTTTATCTCAATTGCCTCGTCCTATCTAGGCGTTATTGGGAACCTTTGAGAAAATTGAAAACAACTAGGTGATGAATTAGCTGATGCCACTCTCCGGGATTGTCGAAGTGCGTGCCATTTCCTATGATCAGGGCAATATCTGTAAAGCGCTCTAGGCTGGTCAGATATGATGAGTTGGACTTTGATAGCGCCATGTATGGTGGAACCACATCTGAAGCGCTACAACTTATCGAACCCGCAAAATTCGAGCTGGTTCGCACCCGCCACTGTGTCGTGTCCCCGGGGGACTTCCCAAGGGTGCAGTCACATACATCCCAACGCGATACAAGTTACCCAGCAGGGTCTCCATTCTAGACTACGCTTTGGTAGTGCGAGTACATCGAGATAAAGTACATTGCCCAAGGACACAACGTGGACTCTAAACCGTAACCTCTGGATTACGAGTTGACGTATTAGCAAACAAGGCCACCACGCTCAGTGACTTTATGGAGCGCTATATAAGTGTGTGATATTATTATTTAGGGAATAAATGTGAGGGTATGAGGTCATTTATTCCATCTAAGACCGATGATGACGACATCACAGTGGCGGACGACCAAGCCGATATTAAATGAAATCAATGACCAAAACAACCTCACTTTTATTGCCATTCGTATATACACGACTAAAACAACCATATCAAAGTTCGAAAATATATATTTTTCCGCAGTTTTTCACAGCCTCGGCCAGTGCCTCCCAACTAGTTCAGCACCGGCACGATAGTCCGAGTCCAATACTCTGAATATTGATTCGTTGAATTCATAGGAAATCAGGTAATTTAAAAGCTGTTTTCGTAGGATCAGAATCCTTAGTGGATATCAGAAGGAACTGTGGCCTATTCGAAACCGAACCTGGGCTAACGTTAACGTTAGGCCTAACACTACCGCTAGCCAGTGTTAGGGTTTTCACATCAGATGTTGTAAACAACGATGTACGCAAGCCTGTGCGACAAAAATTGAGTGTGATTACGATGTTAGATTTACGTTGAGTGTTACAGCAACGATATGCATGATATGGGGTTTGGTATAGCATGGTACGTATAAGCCAACTGGTGAAAGGCTAACTTTAGAAGTATTTGCTGTGTGTGCTGTGTCAGTTTCAAACTGACTCATTGTCAGCAGCATGCTCTAAAACCATGGCAACCATTGTTTATACTGGTATTGTATGCAGACTAGTAATAGTAAACAATGTCAATACATCGTCCAAACAATCAAAAGTGAAATTCTCCTGAATTGGGAATATTCATACGATGGTACCCTCGAATGCGTTCCGAAACTGGTCTCGAATGGTAATATAAATTTCTACGATATTATTCATATAATACTAACACAACTCTATTCGGAAGCATATTTGGTTGACGATAACTGACACGATGTGATGTGTCTAATTTGTTTAATTGAATACAATGGATTCTATTGTTTTGTATGTATGATGAATAGTGATGACCTTCGCACATGTCATCGGGGTATGAAAGGCCCGAGTAATATCGAGGCAAGGAGGATTACCAAGTCCAGTCTGCACATAGGAATTTTCTTTTCACGTCTCCATCTTACGATTGGGGAACTCTATTCCTCCAAAGCTTCTCCTCACTCTCCCACCTTCATGGCCTCAGCCTCAGCCTTATCATATTTTTAACAGTCATGCCGATATCATATCTCCTTGGTAAGTATAGAGTATAGTGTGTTGATTTGTTTCTATTCACTTGGCTGATGACCGCAAAAATGATGAAACAGAATGGTTCATCTGTATATATTATTGGAGCCCCCATGGGAATATTGTAACAACGATCAATCGACTGCTAAAACATCGTTCAAGGAATTCGATTGTATTCAAAGAAAATACGAACGTTTTTTTTTAAATAGACTCAGAGCTGGGCATTGCCTAATTTCTGGATGGTAATGAGCAACTCATTGCTAATTAACTGCATGACCTAATTAAAACACCGTGTCGTTTCATTCAATTGGACCACCAACGTTGCACGTATGTCGGGCTATCAAACGACGAACAATTGTACGAGCGAGACGTCTTCTAAGAATTGTAATAAACATTCGAGCTGTGTTCTCGATCACTGATGCGTCCTATCCACTCGTTTAAATGTTCTACCAGTTTGAAAATGATTCAACAGTAATTGATGTACAATAGTATACTATACTATAATGATTCCTTCCTCAACCGCTCTCCTGCCAATTAGTTTTGCAGTTCCCACAACACATCTGCTCTGATCATAATCAAGTCAAAGTACTTTTGTTACCGCATATTGTGATAATTGCACATATCTAGTAGTAATTATATTCTTCAGAAATAAGTTATTATCTTGAAAAGATATTATTATCATTATTAATATTATTATTATCATCATTTTCTAGAAAGATATTCAATATCTACAAATTAAAGATATATTGGGAGTCATCCCATTAAACGACGGCAGGAGCTGGCATAAATCGAGAGCGGACATGTGAAAATCCCACACTCAAAAGTATGAAATAGCTTGTTGCCCTCTTTTGTGTGTGTGTCGGGGGAGGGGTAATATTGTTCCTCGTAGGTGGATATATGTACAAAAACATTGTGGTTGTGACAATGCCAAAGTCAAACTCCATAAGTAATCCTATAGGTGCCTATAACCGCCATCACTTTCGGAAGAAAATATCAAAACGATTCTCTCATATATTGCGAAGAATGTTGTTCTCTCTCAGCAGTTATCAATACGATTAGGTCTATTTGAGATTTCAGCAGTTTGATGTTACATATGGCCCCGCAGTCCCCACCATGACGTCACAGGGACATTACGATATAACTATTGTAATTCGGTTGCTCCTGCTACCGTGAAAGTGAGAGGTTGTCTCCTAAAAAACCGAGTCATTTTTTAATCATTGTTCGTCTGTTCTGGGCTCTGATGTTGAGACAACTCAAATCCAGGTATTTGTTTTGCTGAGAATCACATCCTAGACGTCAATAGCAGGTAAAATGTGATCTTGAGTAATACAGGAAGGTCTTGCGTTTTCAGGTGTCGATTTTCTACGTTTACAGTAGCAGGAGCAGATGAACAATGCATTCATCAACTCTGAATCAAGGAAAAACAGTATAATTGCACCGAACTATGATAAGATAGTCAAGCCATCAAAATAACCCAACAAGCATATGACAAACAAACAGATAGACAGACGAAACGATCAGATGAACGGGCATTCATACATACAAACAAACAGAAGCTTCAGAGGCTTATGATCGAGACAAATCGACTCCAGACCCCCAGTCTACCTGCTGAAAATGTCCATACGACGAACGAACGAAGAAACAAAAGACAAATAAGTAGATACCCAAATGAACAGTAACAAATATCATGGATGCTATTGGTGTTAATCATACCTAATGAATACGGATCTCTCATGTCGGAAATGTTATCTCCTGACGGTAGGGAGGCCCCATGCACTAATAAGAGAATGAATACGAGGGGGCCCAGAATCCTTGAATCATTTTAGACAGATCATAATGTCATCGCAGCGGCTGAGAATCCCGAGGCGATAGCCTGGATAACGATGACATATCGGATGTCTCTAAGGTAATCGTTTATCAATCAAACTGCAGAAAATCCATAAATAGGTTTATGAATTGCATTCCGTTCAACTGATATCTTTCTTGTTCCTCCTACAGAACAATCGACATGATGGATATTTGCTACGGTGCTACAGTGCAGAACATTACTGGAAATATCTCAGATGACCCATTCTTAGAGACGTCCATGAGTAATGTTTGTTCTATGAACGAATCCGCCTTCACAATGTTTGAAGACACTTTCAATATATTATTCTCGCAGAATGACGCTATAACCCCTTTGATGCCTGATGTTACATGGTTTTGTTTTGTACACTGTGATTTCACCTGTCCAGAATACATATACAGTGTAGCCGATGACTCAGATTTGGTGAAAGAACGGATATCCGTGTTTATGCCTCCTTCTCATTATAGTTATTCATTCATCATACCATTTGTGCTCTTAATTGGAATTCTCCTGCTCGTTGGGATCCTCGGGAACTTACTAACAATGATTGTCATCCTCCAGAACAGAGTATTACAAGCCTCCTCTCATTATCTGGTGAGTTTGGCTGTCTCAGACCTCCTCCTCCTCGCCCTGACAGGACCGACAGAGATCGCGAGTGACTTACACTACTGGCCGTGGAGTTATACAAGAATCCTCTGCCGGCTAAGGTATTTCCTGATAGAGGCGTGTGCATTCACAACAGTGCTACATATTTTAGTATTCACCATAGAGAGATACCTCGTCATATGTCACCCGATGAGGGCAAGATCACTCGTCAGCGCATCTAGGACGAAGAAGATAATCGGTCTGATTTGGATCGTGTCGTTTCTTGTCGCTCTCCCGATTTTCTTCGCTTACGATTTGCTGCAAGGATGTGAGGGAATTCCAGAGTCCAGAATATGCGAGATTAAAGATGACCTCTGGGAGGACCGAGTTCAAAGATTCTACATATTTTCTTCAGTCATTCTATTTTTTATTCCGATGTTTCTCATAACTATTCTGTACTCTCTAATTGCTCGGGTTATGTTCGGATACAATGTCAAGGTCAGGATGCGACGGAGCAGTAGTGCCGTTCAGCAGGCGAGGAACGGTACGAAGAAAATGAAAGAAGATGAAGACGGAATCGAAAAGACAAGAAGACAAGTTGTGAAAATGTTAGGTATGTAAAAAAAAAGTTTTCGCCTGTACTAGAGACAGAAACTTCCATCCCTTGACCCATTACCTGAATAGTCCGCGTTTATGGCAACTTCCGTTCGCATGGTCGACTGCACATTGACAGTGCATTCGAGGGCGATATATCTAATCCCTGGTGATCAGCTCTCCCGACAGCGTGAAGTCATCCGTTTCACCCCTCACTGATTCCCAGGAATAGTACCCGATTACTTCAGATCTGAAAAGGACTCATGGACGTAGAGAACGATCATAGCGACACTCGCTAATAGCCGCACGCTAACACATTTAGCAGCGAGAATAAATACTCCCTTTTGTTGATTTATCTACCATTGTTTAGTATCGAAATAGTAGCGAAATATCCAGCAGCTACAGTGATCTGGTGATTGTATTATATATACAAGAGTCACATACTTATCCTGTAAAAAGCACCTGAGAAACCATTCTTCTGGTATCGTGGTATTGTATAACTGGTCAATTGAGCCTGTTATTCGTCAGTAAACAATATTCAATGATACTTAAATCATACCGATTTCAATCAGCGTTTGCCTGTTTGTATGGTTCGGCTCCGCGCGTTGTGTCTCTTTTCCCACTCCATCAAAAGGGTTTATAGCGAACATCTACGAAGGCTGTGAACGTTAGGAGGGCATTCCCGTTCCTAGAAAGAATCGGGTTGTGGACGCGATACATCTCCCCCTCCCCCCGCCGCGAAGTTTGAATCCAACTGCTTTTTTCTCACAATGACATACCCAACAGCAGGTGTGTTTAACGATATACCGGTACATAATGATCTTTATTTTCAATTTAATGAATTACACACTGTTCAAAATTATTTTTTTCCGTACAGTTCTAATCCCTAACGTTTGTAAGAGATGGCATTGCCAGCCTGGCGTGTCGCTCCTCAATTGGTGAAAGCTGGGAGAAGCTCCAAGCAGCCAAAAACAACAGGCCAGCGGATCATGCACATACTACCATATAGTATGAAGGTCTACAATTCATAGACGCACAAGGCGGGAACAGAAGCATCTGGGAGGGAACATTTTGACGAAAAATGATGAGAAATCGGGGAAATTTTGAACAAAAAACAGGAAAAACTGGAAATACTACCAAATTTTCTGCTGACTGGCCTGAATGTTTGTTCAAAGGCCTGAAAAATGCGCAAAGATTATCGCGTGCAAAGTTAGTAAAACTCACAAAAATGTTTGAAGATTCCGGCGAAAATGTCTCCATAATTTAGCCAGTGCACGCCACAAATTCGTACAAAGACATTGAACAGAATACGAGAGAATTGCCCAAATCTTTGCCATGAAATGTCCCGAGAAAGGGCAATTGGACAGTTCACGTCTGTGTTGCGTCCATTCTGGCAACTTTTGGGGACTTCGAACAAATGTCTGTCTCCAATTGAAATGCCCTTCGCTCTAGACCTGCGGTTCGCAATAAAACTGGTGTTGGCAGGCGGGGGATTGGGGAGGGGGTCGTGTTATATCAACTCCAAGGTGGTCACATTAGTTGAGTCCCTCCCCTCTTCCGATATTTCTGCAGACGCCCATAGTTGCCGGGGGTCTACCGTGAAATGCTTCACTGAATTTCCGGAATTTTCAATCAATTTCAGATATGTTGGTTACTGCAATAAAGCACGGGAAGTGCCGTTTCCTGCGATCTGGGGGGTCCGCTAAATTAAAATTTCTCGTGTATGCTCCGCGCCAACCAGTGGTGGCGCTCCGCTTAGATGATCATCAGCGAATGTCCCGCCCAATATCTCAAACAAATCGCCGCCCCTGCGGCGAGTAAGATGATTTAGTGATCCAGGGCACGACAAGGACAGTTGGGGAAATTTAAATGGAGAATCATGGAATCCGGGAAATGCAGAATACGCAAAGAAATCACACAGCTGCAGACTTGAGAACATAGGCCCTATACGTCGTCAAACAAGGCAAATTTTGGTGCGCAACGTGCACAATAGTGTATCTCCGTAGTACGGCTCCGCCTCAGATGGCCATGATCTAGCAAAAGTAGAGAGTGCAAAAGCGGCGAACACGATGGTGAAATCTGTTTCTCCATATCTTGTTTAATTTTTGAGATACCTGCGCTGGTAACTGGAGAGTCTAGCATTTTTAGTGGCCATAAGTGGAGTACCTAGGTGTGCCGCTATTCTTATTTGGCTATTGGTAGTTTGTGGCGGCGAACACAATGGGGCAATCTGTTTTCCATATCTTGTTTTTGAGATGAAGGCGATATTACCTAGCTTTTTCGAGTGACCATAACTTGAAAACGCAATATGCTATGAACTCTGGGAATGGCTCACTGGATCCGGCGTGCCGAGTTGCATCATATATGTCCGACTTGGATATTTACTTGACTCGATCATTAGATGTAAATCTAGAGGAGTCCAATGTTTACGAACTTGTCTTCAATCGATGACGTCATCGCCCAGTATAGCGTTTTCACTCATTTTGCGAGATGTTCTCACCGGACAACCCCGTTCACCCGGCTGATTTTTACGGGAAAGGTACCGATGAATAGCTGAGAAATTACTCCATATAATATATCAGAGATGAAAACTTCATTTCATGAGGCTTTCAAGAAACTGTTGAAGTCTCATATCTGCTCTCCCGCTGCTCTTGACTACGGTGGTCTTCTTCTTCCTCCCCTTCTTCTTCTGTTACACGCTTCCGCCGTTGGTCAGCACTGCGCCTCGTTTTTGTCACCATTTCTTTTCACTGCTTCCTACCGTTCGCCATTTCCTCCAGTTGGGGGTCTCCCAGTGTGGTTCCTAAGGTTTTATTCACTGGATGGAGTCGAGTCCAGCGAGTCCGAGACCGAGTCCCTAGCATCCGAGTCCCTAGCATCCGAGACCGAGTCATTAGCTTTGAATCCGAGTCCTTGTGTCCGAGTCCTTGTGTCCGAGTCCCCGAGTCCTTAAAATACTCGGCATTCCAGTCAAAATGTACACTTTCAGATTTTGCTGATGTGTGTGTGTGGTCCTACACGGCATGGCAGAAACAGCTCTTTTCCGGCTCTATGTCAAGGTGTTGGATGCATCATTGCTGTTATCTTACCGGTGTTAGCATATGCACTACAATGCTTTTGTATTGTTGTGAGGGAAATAACCAAGATCGATAGTCGCTTGCAAAAAATCAGTGAAGGACTCGGACAAAGACTCGAAATGAGTCCCCGAGGCCTTGAAAAAATATAGATGCCGCATCCGGAGGATAAACAAAGCAACAAACGTTTCGTAAATTACTAATTTATGTTTGATTATCATGAAAAAACTACCAGAGAGTGATTCAAGAAAAACATGTAGGACTAGTGAATATTGACGGGGGTGAATTACCCAACAACTAGATTTGTGGGGTGCGTCTTGTGGAAATAAACAGGAGTTATTGTGTGCATACGGTAACTTTACAGCTGTTGTACGGTACACATGCACTAAGTAACGTTACCCCAAGGCAGGTCAATGCACGTGTACTGTTAATTTGCGTTCGAGACTGACTCGCACAGTTCCCTGTGTTCACGAACAGTTGGTGTAGGGTCACGAATACACCCCATGAGATCGGTCTCGAGACCGAGACCTCGAGTCCTCCATCGCTGGTTTTATTTTCCTGTTGATTACCGACATCTATGTGTCTTCCGGTCGCCCTCTTGGTCACTTGACTGGTCTCAATGATTCTCTCATGGCTTGTTTTGCCAGTGTCGTCTCTTCCTGATCTTCACACTCCATGCTTACGGACTACGGAAAAATCAAGTAAACCCGCACTTTGCGTCGTCTGCTACCGGCTTGGTAACAAAACTGTTATTATTCAGCGGAGTTACCGAGTGATATCTATCTATGTTACAGCCTTAGATTTAGTTCAAGGGATCGGAATAACAACTGGATCATCGTATCTTGCTATAATACAACTAATTCATTATTCATTATTTTCTATATAATAGGATTTTATTGAGCAATGCTTTTTTTTCGAACATATATATTTTATGATTGATGCGGCAACGATATTCGTTTGATGGTCTCCTGCTATATTTGTTTTTCGTCGGATATATACAAATGGACTGATGAAAATGATGAAGATTTACGGACATCCTCCCAACGATTCCGTAGTGATGTCAGATACAATGATATATTAACTCACAAATTGTAGGCAGACCTCGTAATATCATCCAATACATAGATTCCAATCGGACACTAAATTGTTATTTGCCATTATCTCCATTGAATAAAATTGAGCAAGACGTATGTAGTGCAGTGCGTGAAGTGCTCGCGCTGAAAAGATGTGACCTTGAAGTTGAACTTGAAGTTGAACGCTAGTTTCTGACTTTCTGTTGATTTCGAAAACTGGAGACAGTAAACCTCTGGCCACATTCAGACAGAGAATCCTTTCCTATACGGTATGGATCCAACGTGAGTTATAAAAGCTCGTATAGGTTCCAATTGAGAACAGTAATTGACTTGACTAATTCACTGTCCCCAGGCCCTAGGCTAGGCTAGCTACACGTCATCTCCAACATTACCATGGCATCAGGCCTAGACTAACTAGTTTAGACCTTGTTGGGGCCGCTCGGCGTAAAGTGTAGCACGAATATGCATGCCTTGAGTTATCTCTCCCACTGATCGCCTCGGAGACCCTGAAACTTGTTGCATAGCTCCCAACTTATGTTATGAGAATTGAGATATCATTTGCTGGTCCACCTGGCTGCAGGGCCAGTATAGTGATCGCCGTCCTGGGGGAGGGGTAGGCCTAGTCCTCGAACAGGACTTTAGTAATTGTTACGGTACCCTCCACATTACCTCGTGAAGGTATGTGTAACATTGCGTATTAAATTAGTGTTCAGTTCGTGAACTAATTTCTAGTGTGAGAATGGACTTTCTTTGGTTTTGTTTATTGATTTTGTAATAAACTATGCTATTTTTGTTTGTTTTGATTGCATCCCTCAATATTTGTGATGTTGTCATTTTTATGATTTGTGTATCAAGGCCTACTACTATATACTGCACACTGTAGCCTATACAACAGTAAGATCTGGGCCTGCTGCAAGAATATTACAAAGCTACCCCAAACTTATTCCTTTATGCTACATTTTTCAGGTGAAAAATGACTTTCTTTGCATAATTCATATTTTTCCGTATTCAACAATTCCTTATTTGTCTGTTTTTACTGCATCGTTAATTATTTTTGAAGGTATTAGTTTACTTGGCTGAGACAGCCTACTGTGATAGTGTGTGTATCAATAACTACACAATGTAGGCCTATTGACTTCTAATTATCAAATAGCCAACAAATATACTTCTGAGTGATGCATCAAAACAATATTCTTAGTATGAGAATGGATATTCTTTGGTCTTATCCATTGATTTTTCAATGAATTGTGCTATTTTGGTTCATTTTCATTGTTTCTGTCAACATTTTGAAGGGTGTCAGTTTGATGAGTTTTGCTCTAGACGAGGCCTACAACAAACACATAGGGCCTGCTGTAGGGCCTACTGTACACTGAATATAACAGCAGAATTTTCAAGAAATATCACAAGCTGCCCCCTAATTATTTCTGAATGCCTCAGTTTTCGGGATAAAAATGATTTCCTCTGCACAATATATAATTTTTCGTATTCAACGATGCTACATTTTT
>JAUOBX010601920.1:0-15921 GCA_032360705.1 Eupentacta quinquesemita | reverse complement strand
AGCTGAGAGTAGGTTGGGAGGGGGGTTGAGTGGGTGAGGAGGCCCATATAATTTGGTGGTCTTCAAATGGTTCGGTCAGACAAAACTCTTGCGTTACTCACCCCTATCAGCTGATTTACATATCATATCGTGGATGTTTTTCCTGTCCAATTCGTGACGTTTGCCCACCATGTGTCTCTTGGTTTCCCTCGTGTGCTCATTCCGTCTACTTTCTCTTGGAGAATGTGTTTCTGGATACCTAAGGGATTAACAGATGTGGCCTATTCAATATATTTGTTCTGCTTTCACCCTCGATATCTTCTTAGTAGTTTTCCTTCCCCAATAACTCTTCTGAATCCTTGGTTATTATGTCGGACGGGTGCAAAATTATCATAACTGAGCATCGTTCTATACGATAAATTTTGGGATTTACTCTAGGATATATGGTATGATATCTACCCATAGTGTATTAGAGCTTCTTCATGTAATTGTATGAGTCGAGTGTTTATTGCAGAGTCATCGTAAAATGTACGTAAATCATCAAGGCAATTTCGTACCCACAATACATAGAGGCAGAACTAAAAAAGTATACTTCAATTGGGAAAGGAAACTAAGTGAAGCATTTGATACCACCATTGAGGAACGTTTGATGATATGTGATGTATGTGAGCAGAAGTAGTGTGATATGAAAACACCAGGCCTGGTGCAATTTATACGAAGAATCTCGGTGCAGGGATAATCCTTGGAGAAATAGGTATATATATATATATAAATGTATACTCGCTAGTTCATGTGTGAAGACGAGAAGATGGCTGAATATTGGTCTCTCACTCACATAATTACAATATGTATCGAAAGTAGCATTATCAGATGTGAATGTATATATTATGTTGGCAAATATTGAACATGTCGGTACAAACAATATCTCAGGAAATTAATTATCTTGTACATAAATACAATATTCCCGACCTCACCGTATTGCCCATTCATGCAAATGGCATGGAGAAGGGTTTCCTACGGACGGAAAATTTAGCACCCCTAATGTTTAGCGAACATTTATGCTACTAATATCACAATTTCTTTAGGTACTGTACCGTGACGAAAGTACGAAACTAATGTTGAATTTCCACCGATTGTAAATTGTTTATCTGTGTTCAACGTACAGTAGGTAAAATTGTAGGCTTTTAGTGAGAGTGTATATATATATATATATATCTGACATTGAAAATAGTAGCAATGGGTATAATATATGCGATCACGAATATAAGAATGATATTCCTACATGGTTATGGTCGTTATGTGTTCGGTGTAGTCACTGCGTCCGCTGCCCAAATCTTTCCGCGAGTCAGCGCAATAACTCCTCGGAGCTTCGTCCGAATAAACTAAAACAGGTCTCCGCTTCAGTAATCTCTCGGATGGGTTGGTTGTCGCTGCAATAATGCGGCCCTCTATTTTGTGAGTTGTATGCGAGAATGAAGTGTTCGTCGGATTCGAACGAAACTTGGTGGATTGAGAATATACACTTGTTCCTGACGAAAGACGGGATATAATTATGGTCATCGGAGGAAAATTAAAGAAAAATCACGCGATCATTTGAAGTTCATCGGAATAGGTGGATGGGAACTTCATTTGTTCCCAAAACGAGACATTTTCATGTCAACGGAGGGTAATCAGATGGCTCAAAGTATAGGTACTCAACTTGTTGGCTGCTTACTCAGGAAGGTAGGACTTATTTCGTAGTTGGCCGCCATATTTCCTGTTTTATGAGCCTTTATTGTCATAATTGGAATCAATTTGTTCCTAGGAATTATGATTGATCCATTATGTGTCAATGTATGTGGCACAATGAATTATATAGTTATACACTATATATGTACCGAGGTAATAATAATAATATATTTTTTCTATCTGTAGTCAGAAGTCCGATTTGAATAGCAGCTCCAGCGAAATTCTGTCAAAGCAGGTCATAACGCACATTGTAAAATCTTCCAATTGAACTTACTTCATGATATCTCTAGCCTATGAGTTCATTATACGCCAAGATTTGGTAGCACGCGGTCAGTAAGAGATTTACGCTCAGTGCGATGATAATAGGAGGACATTCCCAATTGTCCGTATTATAAGTTATTATTGATATCGGCACGTCACGTGCAGATAGAGCGTATGATTTACCATGCCTAGTTTGGATAACCGTAATTAAAGTTTCACCTGTCAAAACACGAAACTCCATTCCATGTGATGACGTTTGTAACTATACAGACGACATTTGCAGAGACTGTCTTACAGCAATGTTGCCCGAGTCGGTTCAGACTACGATCAAACCAGCTGCTATCTGGACGCAAAGTTCCTGGAATCCACCGTAAGGTGGCAACGCACGACGAAAGCTCTAATGGAACACATCAATATGTTCAATAGACGCATTTACAGTAATGGCTTGAAATGTCCATTTTATCTGTGTTACAGCCGACCTGTTGGCGTTTGAACGTTTGGAATACCTTGTAATACCTTTTGGGCGAAAGAAACATTTTATTGAATGACGCAATCGTCATGACGTGACAAAAATCAACCACCCGAGGTCATCATATTTACAACAACAACAGCACCCGACTATCTCAGAGTCGAGTCGTTTCCGGAAACAATGCAACCGTCATACACAACAACCAAACTAACTTTGATTTGTTTTGATTGCTTCAGGTTCAAGAAGCCACTGAAGGCTCATCGAGGAACCCTGGCTGTGTCAAAGGGTTGATATAGCACACGGTAGTGAATCGCTGGCGAGACAGATACAAAGCGTAGTCTTATGTATATTCGAGAGGTAATATTATATCTTTTGAATGCTCAATTCAATAGAATAAGAACCGATTTAGCATGCAGATCATCTATAAATAATTATTATGCACTGAATATTTCTCTCCGCGGCATAACCTTTCTGAATCATGTTCGAGTGTCACCTGGGGAAAAACATCTCATACAAAGCGTAGAACATATGCATAATAATATTATATATTCTGAATGCCCAATTCAATGCCTATCGGGGATGTGACACATGCTATTAATATATATAAAGAGACAGTTTGACAATGTATTCATAATTCCGTTTACTTGCATTTACTCCTCTCGCACTGCTGAATTTTGCTCCCATATAGGTAAAACCTATGCTTATTTTGTTTCATTAGCCTGCGGCATTGGGTGGACTGTGCTTTTCACGTTGTCGCCGGTTGCTGTATTTTATTGGGAAGTTGTTATCTTCGAAACCTAAAACACAGATTTGTTTTCAATATTTCGTTTTTTTAGATGTTTGAAACTAGGACATTACTTCATGTGGCCCAAAGTGCACTAGAGTGAGAGTTGCCCTAGTTAAACATTCAGCATATAGGTACCCTCCCACTTTATCTACAGTTTTGTAACAGAATGGTCCATAAATTATGTGCTTTTTATTCGTTTTCATGAGTTGGGTTTGGAGGAGGAGACATCCTCCTCATTGTGAACGTTGCCACTTTCTTAATTGGGCCACAAAGTCTGTGATCATCAGTGGCCACTCGTTATTGGTCACTAATGGTTCTCAAGTTGGACGGACAGCAAGGCTTTCTGCTAATCATCTCCTCTGTGGGTTCATTCAATATCATTTTTGTTTTGAAGTAGCACCTTTGAGATTATCTGTAGTGCAAGTGGGACATGATGGTCAGTTTCATTATTGAGTTGATCAGTTTGTGGACATAAAAAGAGCTGTTATGCGTTGTAACGACGCTCTGGTACAAATGAGAGCATTCGAACGAACCTCTTTTCCAAGGGTATCGACTATCCTCAAAAGTCATGAATGCACAGTTCTACTAGTAGCCTGTAGTAGCGTGATTATAAGAGGAATAAATGTATCATCTTGACAAGTCCCCCAAATAACCTGCGGTGAGTTCGTGTGAAGGCGGGTGGATCATCAGCCCAGATAATCCCGACTGTCGGGGTTTCCGGTCACTCAGCTGGCGTGAGCACCGGGAATGGTAAACTGCATGTTGTCTGAGCAATATTTCGTTTTTATCGTAAAACCGGTTCATTTCTACTGAATCAGCTAAGACAAATGCTTCCTAAATGTGGAGAAACTACAAATGGCTTGTATTTAACAAAGAAGGGGAATGCAGGGTTCTGAATATCGTTCTGTCGAGCCAAACTTGGTTTCAAGTTTGGTTTATTCATTTGATCCAGGATCGGAGGTGATGGAATGAACGTCCGTTGCTAAGCGTTGATCACTAGTCTTATTGCCACTGTGTCTTGAGTTCACCTCGAACATAAATCACTGCCTCCTTTAACGTTACCGGAGTAACCTTTTCCTCATGCAGCCCCCGCCAAATTGGCAAACCAATTTCGGCAGAATTTCTCAAGTTCCAAACAATAGAGGCCTTTCAAAATCAATTTACATTTTACTTACTCATATCTGGTCACTCGCTTGACGCGGTTTTTTGTTATCACGATGGAAAGTGTGGAAAGGCCATCGTTTTTCAACATAGTTGAATTCAAATTTGTGTTTTGTGTTTTTCAATTAGTAAATAAATATACCGAAGTGTTAAATGGTCGTTGTAGGTGAAGTTCAATCATGATGTACATTCGCATATCCAGAAGGAGAATACCAAGGTAAACGTATTTCATTGCAATATAATTTCTTCACGATTCAGAGCATGTCCAGAATAAAATTCACAATAAGATCAACGCACTTTACAGTGTAAACTTCCTTTAGAGGTTCGAGGAAATTTGTACAGGAATAACAAACTGTCTTCCCGGTCTAATCCGACTGTTTTTTTGATGGAAAAAGTTTCATGGAAAGTTATGTACGGCTTCCACATTATTCCAATAATAACGAGTTGAGAACATTCACCATGAAGTCGATGACAATGCGGATTGTATGCTTTCAGACATCAATGCTCATGTTGTCGTGCAAAATACTGTACTATTTATATAGTTAACATATATATATTAACATCTCGTTAGTTTGAGTACAAGTTTATCTGATTGTTATGATACTCTGCAACAACTGTTTGCTCATATTTGTTTTTGCTTCAACCTCGTATTTCCGAAATATAACCAGAAAGCCAAGAGGCCTAGTAATTCCTTGACTGCATTGACTTCTGATGGCTTCAATAATAGGGATCATGTATTTTATTACATGGGAGACCCGCAACACAGTAGTGTTCCTGTAATTGCCTGCTAGGACCAAGCATCATAAATAATGCTATCAACAAGATTTTTAGACTCTGAGTCTATGACCTCTGTTGACCTCGAATAACCTCTGACCTGACCCTAAAACAATAATATAATAGGGATCATGTAATCCTCATAGGGAATACACATGCATAATTTTACCTCAGATGACTTCTGACCAGACCACTGACCAATAGGAATCATGTACTCATCATGGGAATCCCACACATGCCAAGTAAAAACTCCATCCATCTGAGTGGGTCGAGTCATTGTGTTTTTCCCCGGTAATGGTCCCCCGGGAGTGATCCTTAGTCTACACTAAAAACAGTAAGGTTTGCGAACTCCCAATAACAAAGCCGCATACCAACGTTCAGCCTCATCAGACCAGGCATTCTGGACTTATGCTGTTAACGAGGTTTCCAGAGTTGTGACCTCTAGTGATCTCAGATGACCTTTGAACTGACCCCGAAAGAATAGGGATCATGTACTCATAATGAGAAACCCACATACCAAGTATGAGATTGATCCATCCGAACGGGGTTGAGTTATCGTGTTAACAAGCCTGGCGTCACATACACACACTGACATACTGACATGACTGCATAGATTCCTTCGACTTAGTCAAGGAATCAAAAACCCTGTACTGGGAATCATCATGAATGGAGATACAAATGTATCCAGGCGGGGTGATTTTATTTCATATAAATTGAAAAAACCCCTTTGTTGTCGTACGACACTATTTCGTTCTATCGTTGTCCTGTTCATTCTAGTATGTTTCTTAAGGGTATTCCACCCACTAACCCCGTCCTTACTTCCATATGGATATAACTAATTTGTGGATACGTGAGTGTTCGGTATTGGTGACTGGGGAGTTTCAAAGCCATTAAACTGTGGCCAAGTTTCTTTCCTCCAAATTAGGGCTGTCATATTATGAAGGTGTTACGTTGAATGCGTGTTGTTTGAGGAGCCCCAAAGAAAATGTAATTTTGTCAAAATGTTGAATATAGGTTGATGAGGCTGCGATATGAACTCCTATATTCCGAAAATGTTTATTGTTCTCACACATAACATCGCATATTATTTTGTGGTCCACGAAAACAAACATGTACGTAAGAGGAGAGCGGACGTGCGCGGGTGTGCATGGGATGATGATAGCGTTCAACAACTCAACCTCTGACTAACTGACTGCTGCAGCAAAACATTTGGCGGTTCCCTTCGACTTTTGGTAGTTTGACAAAATCAGTTTATTTTGACGTGTGAGCATATGTCTGACACTGGATAACAATACAACACGGCCCCTCAGAGAGGCTTAAGTCAATTGTCAGACAGATTCACTGTAAATATATCCTCACTCAGGGGCACGATGCTTCTTCTCGCGAGAGATGTCTCTCCTCTCGAGAATACGGTACAATTGATTCTTTTTATATTTCCGAGATTACAAATGTCGAGTGCTGCTCTACGTTCTGCATGCAGTGCGTGGGGAAATTTTGATTGTCTTGAAAGTGGATAGCACATCGACACACTGGCACATGGAAAAGATTCATGGACGGATTAAATCGTCACATCTAACAACATGGTAATATCGATCCGTCGAGGATATTCGAATTTGAAAACACATCAATGTCGCACGAAAATATCCCATTAAGAAAGAAAACTACTCAGAAGTGACAGATGTCTCCAGTTCTCTTTTAATATACTTGATTTGTACAACTTTGAGCATTGCCATGTCTCCGTCCTTTGGGAAACTCCATCTCATACATTGTTCCTGGAAATGTTGATAAACGAGTGTTTGGTATTGGTGCATGGCGGTATAGAGGCATTAAATCGTTTCTCCTTTCCACATTAGGTGTCAAATTCGAATGATGTCAAAATGAAGACGTGTTGTTTAGAGAATCACAGAAATAAATTCAATCTGTCTAGTTGTCGTTGACTGTTTATTTTTAGATGACTAGTGAAAAATACGGAATATGAACTTTCTTCGAGGATTTATTATTGCTCCTGCATATTGTAAAGGGTTATATAGTTTATAGTGTTCAGGAAAGTGGAACCAGGGATGTTGGTGGGAAAATGACAGCACTCAACTCCTGCCATACCAAAAAAATAGATTGCCTTAAGTCAGTTCGGAACTAGTTGAAGACCTGGATTTACTTTGACTATTCGTGGTTTGTCATAGTTGAGTTATTTTTTTTTCATTCTTGGATAGCATTCACGAAGTAAATACAAGACGGCGCCTTAGAGAGGCTTGAGTCAATCATGAGACAACTTCACTGTTAATATATCATCCCTCGAGGAAACGATATCTCTTCTCGTGAGTGGACGATTGGATTGTTTTCTTCCATATTTCCAAACTACAAAATGTCGAGTGCTTCTTTGTTTCTGTATCAGGCTGTATGTGCATGGTGGTGGTTGCGATTGTTTCGGAAGTTAATAATAACACATCAACAAACTGATATATGAAAAAAACGTCACAGATGGATTAAATCGTCACATATAATAACATGCTGATAATCTGTTGATTGAAACACGTCAATGTTGTACAAAATATCCCATCAAGAGAGTAAACTGCTCAGATCTGACAGATGTCCCGAGTTTGTTATTCATGGACTTGATATGACATCTACACTGATTTTTCTTCGAGGGTGTAACGAGTGAAGATGAACACAAACTATACAAAACTAGATTCAACATGCGTTGGTTGAACATTATTAAATTGTTTTATCAAAAGCCAAATACTCAGCAATGTATGTAAATTACACTATATAGTATTGAATGGAAACAACTAATCGACCACTACAAATGTTGTTAGATTTGCGTATTGCTACAACAGTATTATTGCGTCAGATATCGATCCGAATACAGGATGTATGCGTTCGATGGAAGTTATGACTGAAATTACGGAGCAGATGCTATAATCGATGCCTTATAAGTGATCGAGCAACTCAATCTCGAGGCGCCTAACAGTGTTGAGGGAAAAAATCCACCAACTCGATTCGTTATGTCACGAATTCTTCCATCAGGATGGAAACATTGAAGAACGATTTCATGAACCACTCACCGAAATATTCAGGATCCGGAACGTACGTGTATCCTGCAGAATGGGAATGGGATATCATATGGAGATGGCATATGGATGTATATCGTAATGAGAGCATTTTCCCAAACCCGTTACAGAATCTCACGAATTAAAATTCCCTGATTTTGAGGCAAATTGTGATATTTTCATTGATTCTCTTTACTGGTTGGGGATTTCAGAATTTTAGTCACAATTTGCTATATATTATTATTTATATTATATTCACGATAGCCTTTGCACATTTGAAATTATCGTCGAGGTTACCATTTGTAAGAAAGAGAAACAAAATAACATGTGATCGAGTGTTAGTTTGAGTTCTCTTGATATTTGTAAAATATAAAGTTACGAGCTTTAGAGAAGCGTCTCGTATACTTACCCATGTACGTCAGATGTGTACTACCCAAAAATTAGAACAGATCGATACCCTTTCAATTGTGGTCAAAGTATTTAGAGAGCGCATGAACTCACGAGGGCACCCGCGATATTTATCGTGTTCACAAGGTTTTTGGACTTTGACCGCTGTTGACTCCAGATGACCTTGACCTAGCACCAAAACAATAGGGTTCTTTCCCACCATAATTGCAACCTGCATACCTAGAATAAACGTATTTGATGATTATGTTCTCTTGATATCGTGATCACATGCTTTTCGATTTCTCATTTCTCCTGACCTTGAATGACTTTGGAATGGGGTAAAAACAATAGGGTTCTTCCTCTTCATATAATTGCAACCAACATGTCAAATATGAACATGTTCGGTACTTTCGTTCCCCAGTTGACGTGTTCACCACAAGGTGTCACATACACACACCTCCGGCAAGGAATTAAAAACAGTGCATGGCTTTACTCATTAGCCCGAAATTCAATTGAAAGGTAATTAGATGTGCCAAAGAGCCTATGCCACACTCACCTGGAGCTACCGGGGAGTTGCGATGGTATCATGTTGATTGTATTCCATGCAGTATGCAACTTCAAATTGCTGGCTGCAATTGATCAGGTGGAAATGGTGTATAGTTTGGGGTCAGAAACTCGTATTATGTACAGCGAGCGTGAATGAGCGTGATGAGCGTGATGAGCGTGAAGGGCAATGAACAAGTGGTGATATGATAAAAGCGAAGGACAAAAAATCGATATCACCTCGCGCGATCTGAAGTCTACCTTCAATTGCAAAAAGTATGGGAAGTTGCGGAACGCTCGTTTGATATTATTTGATTATTAATCAACTAAACTGCAATTACCAAGCAGATTACCAGAAGGTTCTCTATTTCAATAACAGTCTGATGTGATCATCCCGACTTTGAATCGTCTACGGCGTTACTTTCCTCCTCCTCCCAAAGATAATTTACAATTGGCAAATGACAACCGACAGAATGACGCGCGTGGACATACTAAACGAAAAGTGAAATATATGTAACTCCAGAGCTGGTAGAAACTGTAACACCGCATCTACTGACACTATATCTCCCTTCTCCAATACGATAGATAACCTAATACTTACCGTGTACTACTTACAATAATATAAATACAAACAACTATTTCAACTGTGATCCTACAGTTCAAGAACTTCTTAGAATCAGTAACATCAGTGATGTACCTGAGTAAGGGTTGGTTACATAAATTAGGCATCTCCAACACAATATGAGATAGAGATCCACTCGACCTAAATCCTGTAAACTTTGTATCACCTCTTACGTCTTATGACGTATGGACCTGGAGCCTAATTTAACGAACGCTGACAATCCATCGTGTATTCCTAGTAATCCTATACAATTGTAAGGAAGAAATAGGTCATCGATATGGCAAGGGAAACGTGAACGAATATTATTGTGAAGCGGGGGAAATATTACACCGAATGAACTGTAGCTGGGACGCTGAACATATTTCCCGGTTTCGAGCGCGGAACGGGACAGTTCTTGTATGCGAAGAAGGAAGAATTCATAGCGGAATTGAGAAATGATGAAAACACTTATTCATAATTATTTTCATTAGTATTGTCTTTTATTCTTCGAATAATTCGCAGAATGGGTGCATCTCGTTCCTCTTTCCTTCAATTCAAATACAGATTCGGCGCTTATGTAAGGACGAGGTAACAATGGCATGTCATAGCCTACATAATATACGCCGTCCTCTGCAGCGATAGACAAGATAACCGACTATGTTCTGTTTGTTTTGGGAAGAAGATGAACCATCCCAAGCCTGGTTGACCTGCATAGCTCACCATGACACCATGTATGTCCAATACCTGTTTGAACCGTCACGACTTGAATATTATTACACCGAACATCCCAGTGAACCAGTTTCTGGTGAATATAGGCTATGATGATTGAAGTATATACGTTTCTAAGGTTAACTTCGCAACAGACGTGTGTGTGAGTGCGTTTTATTAGCTCACGTTTCAAGTAAAGAAACGTCACAAGTGTTGGAACGTTCGAAGGATCCCGGTCAAGAGGATCACTTCAATATATCCATATCAGTATCATAATCAGAACAAATCCAAAATGTCTTGTAATGATTCCGTCAAATGAACAGTACTCAGTCACCAAATCTAACACGAAATATTGGATTTCCCCGAACTCACGGTACTTCAATAACTGAATTACCTGCTGCATTTTTCCGAAATTTGTTGTTGCTATTTGTGGGAAAGAGAGACAAACTGAAATTCGATGAAGTGATAGTTCAATAATTCTTTTGATATTTATTACAGATAAATTTGCGAGCTTCAGATGATCGCCTGGTAGGCTGGTATACATTTGCACGGAGCTCATGGTGGCAGCTGTTTCAGGAATCATGTCGATACTAGTGTTAGGCTTGGGACCTATTAGGTCACCTTCTGCTTCATATCCTGATAACTGAGAGACTAGCGCATTTTGTGTTTCTCAACACCCAGTGTTCGAACTCTGAACACTGGTGACGACTGTTAAGGTTGATGATTGATCAATAACTCGGAGAATTTGATTCACACCCATTATGTGACCTCTTGCTTCATATCATGAAAACTGAAAGCCTATGAAACAAATCACTGTAGGCCCACTTGCTTACTGCATACTGCTCTTTTTTGTTTTTGAACACCAGGTGTTTGAATAAACTCTGGAACATTGGTGCTGAATGCTAAGGTTGGAATATGAGCAATAGTGAAAAAATGTTTTCGGCATTCGAAAGCGAGGAAATGTGTCCTGAATTTGCGTTCTATTTCTGTAACATTTCGGTGGTGAAAAGATGCAAACGATTGCGTACGCGAAAAATCCACTGCAGTCATGATCTCTGCGTCTGAATGAGAATATTCGAACATATGTACATGCTACACTGCGAATTCGGAAAGGAAACGAATAAACACGTGACTGGGTGACGGAACGAATCGAAAATGAATGGTCAACTGACTGATCATACAACTTGGAACACGAACCAATATTACGACTAAACAATATTTCTTTAGACAATAACACAGTTACATCTTACAATAAACACAAACGTTATATTGTAACTCAAAAGACGATGTGCAATCCTGTAGCTCAAGCAAACCCACCAGTAAATAGCGATTTAGGCATGCGCAATTTGCGCATAATAAATACTTCAGTCTCATGTAACAACGTCACTGTTCAAGTTTGGAACACTCGCGTTCTAAATATAAATGCCCTGAATGTGTTCAGAATTAGAACGCTGGACGCGCCACTTGTTCAGAGAGCACGCTCCAACTTGGCGTCAGGCATCATAGCTTCTCCCTATCCAAAACAACGTTTCGACGCCGGGATGCGTTCTATATCCGTTGTATTTCCGAATTTGCCGTGTGAACAAAAGTTGCTCAAGTTTAGTGTAGTCAAATGTGTCCGGAGAATCAGAGCAGCATTTTTATGTGACTCATTCATAGCGTATATATTTAAGAAATATTAGTTGGAGAGCGCCCTCTAAACAATTTTCATCATATTTCATGACTGTTTCGCAAACACAGCAGTAGTACTGTATTGTATCGTTCAATGCCTTCAGAGGTACTAGAAGCCATTCCTAAAATTATTACGTCATAATAAAATATAGATATCGCTCATAAATTTCAGTTGACAACCGTGAAGGGCCTCAAGTTTCCTTATGAGTAAATATTGTTCCCCTGTTCTGACCGACTTTCCTGGCATTCATTTCACATTAACTTTTGTTCGAGTGGTGATACTATCAGGACTTTGACATCAATTCGATGACCTTACCAGCAGTCAAGTGTCCTAGATCTCTACCTCAGCGGACACCTCAGTGATATGATATTCCAGGCGCTTCTGTTAACATAACTATCTGTGTTATGATTCTTGTTAGCACATTCTTGTACTACTCCAATATGGCCAGTTTCCCGAGTCAAACGAGTGTGTAGTAACTATGGTTACTGATATGAGGTATTCATCGTGTTGATGGTTTATTTATAACCATTGCTCTACATTACTCCCGAGAAGAACGTTCAAGTCGTGGTCCTTTGGTCATCGCTGCTGGCACATGACCTTACTACCAGTCACGTTTCGACAGATTCACCCATTATGGTGTTTCATAGGGATTCCAATGTCTCCGATTATCTAGTTTAGCTATCCCACTCGTTCACGACCGACCTCTATCTCCGACCAGGAATGTTCAGCTGTAGTCGTAGGTGAGGCTCCAACTGTAAAAGGTGCCCCATATTACTGTTATTACGTTATTATGTTTCTCTCAACTACACTGTAGGCTCAAACGGCATGTTTGAGACTTTTTTACCCGTATTTCCAGTGCAACGGAGTAGGATTGTACACATAGGTGAAACTAAAAGAAGATAAGCTGGTCGCTGGCCGCTCGTTCCATTAGGGGCTGACCTGGATCCCTCAGTAACCTGTTATTTCGCACCCCTCCTCAATGCATCATTATTGGCTTTCAAGTAACTAGTGCAATCCTCTGCAATGGCAACAATAACCCCCGCATCGAAGCAGAACATATACTAATTTTCAGACTTGGCATGAGGCACCCAGTGAAACTCAACTGTAAAGTTTGTTTCCCATCTTTGACTTGTTATCATGCCAAGGTAAGATCTATTCTCAATATTCATTTAGTATGAAGCCAGTTTGCAACAAATTTTGTTTCCCTTGAGTCTTATTGTATTTCCTATGTAAATACATGACGGAGCAAAAATTCAACAAGGCTCATAGTTTATTCTATGCTACATATGAACTCACAAATTTATAAAACTAATTATTTTTCATAAACAAACCACACGTAGGAGCAAAAAATCCGTGAACCATGCACTACTAACTACAGAATTGAATCGATAGTATAAGAATAACATTCAAAGATAAATATATGAGATCGTCCCATACCAACCTCTATACGAGAAATCAAGATTTAAACAAGGACTAACTCAACATTGAATATTCAAATGTTGCTGATGCGAAGGAAAGTGTCACTTTCAAATATCAAGTGCCAGAGGGATAGCCCGTTAACTGATTAATGAATAACATACAGTAGGGATAGAAAAATGATTAATAAGTGATTTTGGGGGGTTCTTGTAGATTGGTTTGAGAGAATTCTGATCATTGTGAAGGGGCAGAATTAATTGGCTACGAAATCTCTGATCATCAGTGGTCACTTGCTAGTAGTCACTAATGGTACTTCAATCAGACGGTCAGCAGGACTCTCTCCTCTGTGGATTGCTGAATGTCATTTTTAGTTTGGAAACGCTACCGATGATATTATACGTCTTGTGATTGAGACATTGTGGTCATAATTATCTCATCGGTCCCGAGACATTGTAGTCAGTTGCCATTTCACTTATATCCACTGCTGCTGGCCGCCATAGCAACAGTTGCTATGGTAATACTTCTATTAGAGGGGGTTACTTGCATTGAGGGGTATCCTCTGGTGGGGTAGCCATGGGTGTCAAGAGGTCCGATAACGAGGGGGTTACTTGCATTGAGGGGTATCCTCTGGTGGGGTAGCCATGGGTGTCGAGAGGTCCGATAACGAGGTACATGCAAAAATGTTCCCGTTTGTGTGTGTGCGTGTGTGTTTGTGTTCGTCAGATTTTTGGTGGTATCCTTCAATATCGTAGGCTTGGAGCACTCAAACTCAATCAAATTTTACACAGTAGTAAATAATCACTGAATACATCTCCCCACATGAAGTTAGGTGAAAAGTTTAAAAATGCAGAATGAACACGTTACAGATTTTCCCTGAATATGGGGCCAAAATTCCGAAAAATGCAACATATGGAGGGAAAATCCCTGATTTTGTATGAATTTGGGGAATTTTCCACCAATTTCTATGATATTTGAGAATTGCAAGGCTCGATTGATATCAAACTTCCCAACAAAGTGAAAATGAACGAAGTACATATTTGTCCTCGATTTGGGGGAATTCCCAAAAATATAGACTTATATATAGAAAATTCCCTGATCTAGGGAAAACTTCCGAATTTGCCAAATTTGTCCACCATTTTTATTCGATTTTATTTTATTTGAATCAACTTCATTTCAACCTTGTTCATGGAAACATATATATAGTGTATCATACAAACAATAACAGATTCAATTGTAGAAACGCAAACCCCCAGACGAAACACATAACAAAAAACATGTTAGTCAAGAATTGCAAACCCTACGGTCGGTTGCTGACATCTTGGTAAAATAGCAATATGGATTAAAAGTCAGCCCAAAATATCAACAACACATTCACTCGACGAAAACTGTCACAGAGGCGCTGTTCATTTCCTGCCTGAACGGCAACTCTTGATCAGTTGTAAGACATACAAGGGTGTTATGACTCTCGTCTCATGGCCATTGGAAAACTCGATCATAGGAATTCTGGGAATTCATCCTGAATATGGTGACTGGGAGGTAAATTTGAGTCTAAGTGTCTTTCCCCGGAAATGAGCTCTCATATTTTGAAGGTGTTACCTTGAAGACGTGTTGTTGGAGAAGCCTAATGGATAATGTCATTCTGTCAAGTCAATCGGAAGGTCGTTTGACTGGCTTGTGTTAGGTTGATTTAGGTTCACGAGACCTATTTTCATATTTCAATCCAAGGCAACAAACTGTACGCCACATGAAGGTGGACGTGTGCCGGGTGTGAATGGCATAATGACAGCGCTCAACGGCTCATTCACTGACTAACAATTGGACAACTTCGACTGCACAAGTAACTTTTGGCAGGTGGAAACCCTGATGCAATTTGGATTTGACATTGTTTTCTTCGGGAGGCAACAGGAGTTAGTCTGCCGTATGAGCATTTGTCTAACACTGGATAACATAAAAAAAGTCAATACAACCCGACGCCTCTGAGAGGCTTCAGTCAATCATCACACAAATCCACTGTAAATATATCCTCTCTCGAGGGCACGATGTCTCTTCTCGCGAGAAAACGATACGATTGATTTTCCAGATTTGACATATCGTGTGCTCCTTTGCTTTCTGCTCGCGCATGAGGGAAATTGTGATTGTTTTGAAACTGGATAACACATCGGAACATGGGAATACTTCATGAATGGATTGAACCATCGAATCCAACAGTATGATAATAATTTGTCGATGGTATTTGAATAACTGGATTACACATCGATGTTGTGAAATATGTCCCGGTAAGAGAGTAAACTGTCCAGTAACATTTTCTCATTATTTGATTGGATTATTGCATGTACTTCTGTCTTACAGGGTTTCATGAGACAGGTAGAACAGAGTACTGTGTGCCAG
>JAUOBX010600809.1:0-15926 GCA_032360705.1 Eupentacta quinquesemita | reverse complement strand
TCGGCCATAGCAGCGCCCTCAAGCGAGCTACTGGCCATTGTCGTGCGTAAGCCTCGCCTGGCTAATCCAGCCCGGTAAGTAAAGACTTAACTAACAACTGAGCAAAGGTGATGTTCCCTACATGATGTTTAATGATTCGGGCTTGTGAAAAGGACAGGCTTGCTAGCGTATGAAGACAATTTCTTTGAACCCTTTCAACCCTTTCTAACTCTCATTCAGCTTTCAACCAGTGCTCAAATGATACTGAGACAGTGGTGCAACCAACCTGCTCACGTGATTGCAATTGTACATCCCCATCAGATGGATACTGGATAGTCAGTGAATCCAACAGTTTGACTGAGTGCTTTCTTATACCTTGCAGGAGCGGATATTTTCACAACCAATCAATCCCATAATTTGAAGGACCACTAACTACAAGACTGGGAGCTCAGTCAGATAGCCACTTCTGGAACTGGACATTGACAAATCACTCATTCAATGAAATACACTGGATACTTTGGAATCCTTTGGAAGGATTATGTGTTTTTTCGTCTTGTCAACAGGGGAATCACTACAGCTGACACAAACATCACCCACTACATCAGGCCAGCCTACCCATAATACACAAGTGCAGCCTGGCGCCAATTTGGGTAAGTTGTTCAAAGTATTTTACGTATTTTATACCCATATTGCAACAATTTTCTTACAAGATGTATTACTACATGTTAAATGGCCTAAACAAACCGAAATTTAATTAGGAATATACTGATTTGACTACTAATATAGTGAAATATTGTTGCCTCGCTCTACTTCTAGGGAAAAATTGATCACATGAGTCTTTGGTGACCCGGGGATTCAATGATTTCATCTCCTTTTCGCGAAACGCCAAATGCTCGTTGTTAAACACCAATCATCGTGTTAATAAAAAAACAGCTAAGGATGAATTCGATTGGGCCCTCGGGAGTATAGCACCAAGCATGGTGTATGAGTGTAAACATGGCCCATAGACGGGAATGGCCCCTGGGGAACAAATCTTTTTCTCATTGACCTTACCCGAGTTCCATTAGCCTAGAGCTGAGTAGTTTATGAATACCACAGATTAACTCCTGAGCCCCTTGGTCTAACCCCAGGTCCCATACTATAAATGTACAACCCAGGGGTAGCCCCTGTTACAGCTATCCATACGTAAACCCTTGAGCAAGGAATCACGTAGCTATCCGGCTCTTGTTTCTATCAACTCACTCTTCAACTCTCCCACAAGCAGGATAGTCAGTGACTCCCACAGTTTGACTGAGTGCTTTCTAAAGGCCCGTTTACACGGTCAGATTATTCTGATCAGACAAGAGTAAATCGCCCATTCACATGCAGTTTTGCTTGTTGGCTGCAGAGACGCGCGTGTAACTGTCAACAAGCAATGCCTTCTGTGATTGGACCAATGCAAAAATCTGATCAGATAAATCTGATCGTGTAAACGCGGCTTTATACCTTGCAGGAGCGGATATATTCACAACCAATCAATCCCCTAATTTGAAGGACCACTAACTACAAGACTGGGAGCTCAGTCAGACGGCCACTTCTGGAACTGGACATTGACAAATCACTCAATCAATGAATTACACTGGATACTTTGGAATCTTTTGGGAGGATTATGTGTTTTTTCGTCTTGTCAACAGGGGAATCACTACAGCTGACACACACATCACCCACTACATCAGGCCAGCCTACCCATAATACACAAGTGCAGCCTGGCGCCAATTTGGGTAAGTTGTTTAAAGTATTTTCGAGGTGATCATTCACCTCCGTGTCAACAATATTATGATAATAACTGAATCCAGTCACCAGAGTTAATTTCCTGATAATTGCTTAGATGATGGATGTAAATGATGGGGTATCAACAAAGGTCCATGTAAATATGGGGAAGTGGTCTATGGCATTGGGTGTGAGGACAGTGGGGGAAACCATGTACATTGGAGAGATGCAAGAGACCTGGGGGAGAGGTTCGGTGAGCACATGTCAATATTTAGGAGATAGAGGGTTCAGCTATCCGTAGCTCCTAGATGCTCTGTACAGGGCTCGGATAATCTTCGCCGAAAATACATGGGACATCCCCGCTCCCCAATTCGATGTTGGTATTTGACAACGCGTTTGTTGGACGCAACATCGAATGGGGTGTGTGGATTTCAGTTCTGCGATTTTCTCCCTACGGTAGTGCCGCGGACCTGTACTGTCCAAGTGTTTTTGTCGAAGATTATATTTCTATATTTGCTTTAACTAACGACTGAGCAAAAGTGATGCCCCTACAAGCTGTGTAAAACATTGTCCAATACAGACGAATAGTTACAAACATTTGTTATATTCTGTAGGAGTAAAAAAGGATTGGTTATTGAGATAAAATAATTGAATCCATTCCATAGACGTAGATCGAAGCTGCCCGATCATTTAATTTGGAACAGAATGGTGTCTGAGTGAACCTTGACTTCCCATCTCTCAAGAGGTTCCACAAGGATCATCTTAATCAAGGTTTATATTATAGAGGGTTACGAAACTAATCATATCAGTCCAAATCCGACATTCATACAACCTTCCGTTACAGAGTTAAAGGCCTTTGAAGTTCGTGCCATGGTGATTGTGCCATTCTAAAAGCTTCCCAGCATGCACAATTAGTTGCTGTCACAGTTGTCTTGTTTTCTTTCGAAAATTACTGATAGTTTTACTGCTAAAACCAAATAGCCATCAACTTAAGGGTAACTTCCCAATTGTGAGTTGGTAGGTGTCACGGTAGTTACCTTCATAGGAAAAACAAAGGGAGGCTTTATGATATGCTGAGGTATGTACCATGAACCAAAACGATTTAGTTTTCAATCCTCTGTGAAAAAAGCTTTGGTCATATCCAACTCTTGGATGTAGTATTAGTGACTGATAATATCGGCTAACTTTACGATACGTTTAGCAAAATGGACCCTTTCATGATCGTTACCCAAATTACTGAACACCACACAACACCATTGGTCAATGATAGCACCGACCAACTTCAATCATTCAATTTACTCTGTATAGGGTAGCAGCTGCTCGAATGGCCGAACACGATGGCCGTAATTGACCCCAAAATGATCTTCCACCTTACATTCCTGAACACCCCTAGTACTATAAGGTATTAATAATGATGACCAATCATCATTATCATTCAATCCGGGGGATAAGAAAACTGTCACCAATTTGTAGAAATTAAATCTATTCTGCACAGATAGATACATACATGGAAAGACATGCACATATAGGCATGCACGAACACATTACCTCCCTAGCTACGTGGCGGGGCTGAGTAGTGAGCTAACATAGTGATCACCTCAAATGTCTCGCCTGGTTGCGCAATTATTTTTATAATTTTTTGGCATCATTTATAACCAGGGATCCTGTCACTGGCATGCCGGTGTTCTCCCCACGATCTCTGCACCCATAACAGACAAACAACAATATATAGAAAATAAATATATAGAACAAAATATTATATATACAATACCAGAATCAAATGTAAACTAAGATTCAAATTATAAATTGCAGAATTCCAATCCATTCTCCATTGCACATTTCAATTTGGATGTAAACGTATTTGTGTAATTGCATAACCGGATGTTTTGAGGTAAAGCATTCCACTGATTCACTCCATGGCTTGACAGTCGACGCCCCCCCTCCCAATTAGTGGAAGATATTGGAGGGTAAAAGCAACCGGAGCGAGTTGCCCTAGAGACATATCCCCACGAGGCGACACGAACATACTTATCAGTAATGTAATCGGGGGCTGATATATGGATTTTGTGCATGAAAACCGGACGATGATAATTCCACTCTGCTCAATTGGAAGCCATGACAGAGCTGGAAGTACATCAGCTGTAAGGACAGTCCTTGGAAGGTCTAGAATATTCCTGCCAGCTCTGCCTTGCAAAGAAAGTAGGCACTTTTTGTTCTTGGCACAAGTGTTGGACCAGATACACCTGGCATAATCAAAATGTGGCTAAATTACTAATTAGGCTATTAAAACTCATGACTCTATATGTGAATGGGAGATATTTCTTAGAGTGAGAGTGAGATCACAGGAGAGAACCTGTTGTATATCAATAACATCCTCAAAACTATAAATAACGGCTGCATCATCTGCATATAGTATTGCCTGGCTTTTACTTGCAGCTGATGACAGGGTAGTTTATGTAGATAGAGAATAATAATGGCCAAATAATGGAGCTCTGTGGGACCCCGAAGTCAATTCTCATCACATCATACTTTTGATCCTCGATCTGAACAATCTTATTACGATTTGAAAGATATGAACCAAACCAGTCCAAACCAGACACCACACACACACAACAAAACGTAATATAGCATAGATTCTGACCAGTATCGAATGTGGAAGTTCTTGAGTGTGCATGCTCAATGTTATTCATGCCTGCGAAACATATACTCTCACATATTCCTATTATAAGGTGTGAGTTTGTTCACATGGTTTCTCAATCAACTTTCAATTTCATTCATATCTGTTGTATGTGTTAATGTTAATCCACGTAATTAGTCAATTAGAACATTACGTTCTAACTGAACATAGACACCGGTATAGGCCAAACAAACAGTTGAAACCCTGTTCCCACAACCATGTCAGACCTGTCATACTAATTTTGTTTCCTTAAAATTTAGCCGAATACTTCATATAGTAGTAGTGTGGGATCTCCATGAGAAACAACATTTATTTACCTATCTGCCTTCGTGTGCTCAATGAAAATGAATTCACGCAAATGTTTGATATGCCATTCCAATAGATAGTGATGCAATTGGCTTGGTCAAAATGTGGGGATATAACATTGCTAGTGGATAACCAGTTGACGATTGTCAAGTTAACGATGCCAATAGGTCATGGGCAGTGGCATTATCGGAGAGAGCCTAGGCCCCCCAGTACAATCCAGGAATAATATGATATGAAGAGTCAATGTCATTGGAGCAATTGTATAGCAATCGAAGATTTGACGACATCATTCGGACGAATTGGTCAGTTTGGGCAAGAGTGAGTGGGGTGAGAGTTTGAACTGGGGTGTATCCAATTATTTTAATTCACATAACAGGGATGCGTGAGGTAATGTTGGAAGAATTCGATATCAAGAAACCCCTATTGCCTAGTTCAGAATAAGGTTCTTCAATGTTCCGTCGCAAGCAGCATCTCTAGTGGTGGTGCTTTCCTGAATCACTCCGGTCATCGGAAAGATTCGCCAGAACTTTTGAGGAGGCACAGACAGTTGCTGAATTGTTGGTAAATCACACTCACAAAACCCTGAACTGCTTCTTCAGTAGACGCTTCAGTAGACGACCATTACCGAATTGAATGTCTTCTATCCAATGCTGATCCAAGACTGATCGCTGTTCCCAAGCAGCAACAAGCTGCAAACTTTTCCCGTGATGTGCCAGCATTCATGGCCGTCATTGAAGGGAAGGGTGATTGGAGGAAACTGGAGATGGCAGTCAACACGTATGTCAAATATGTCCTGACGCACTGATCGCTGTTCGGACTGAGTATAACTATGGTGGCGCAAGTGGGCCTAGCAACAGTCAGCGCACTATTCACGCACAGCCGTGCTCGATAACGGCATATATTAACATATCACCATAACTCTACAGCTATTGGCTACACTGCCTGTCACAACAACAAAAACCGAACAAGTTTTCTTCCTAGGTGGTGCGTAGGCCTACCCTCATCGATGGAAGAGGAACGCCTGGAGGCACTTGTTCTCCCACACGTATATCGTGGTGACATCCCTACAGTCACAACAACCTCTGCCAGATCTTGAAGTGTGTCTATTAAGTTATTATGAATGGACTTTTTCTGTTATAATCTTGGTAACCTTGCTCTCATGTCCTTCTTTCTTTTCCATTTTGTTGATGTTGATGTCTCGAGGTCCCGACTCCTGAAACAAACGGGAGACTACCTATTAAGCACATTTTCATTGTATTTTTACTCTTTGATTCTCCCAAATTCCTCACCCAGTGTGGTGCTTCCTCGCAAAAAAGGATCGTTACTATATAGGTCATGGATCACGCCTTTTGCAAGAATTTAGAGCCAACTTTCCTAATTGAGCTTCACCCAGAATGGATATTTCTGGCACTTGCTAAATTTACGACAGTATGATGTGGTGGCGCTCCCGCCGCTGAGATAATCATTTACTATTGTAGCCTACATTCTTTGCTCAGTTGCCAGCACAAGTTGGTGCCATTGTGCCAGACTACATTATTCCGGAGTAGTTTGTCAATTAACTATTCGTGTCCTCTCAAATTATTGACTTCTGTTAACTGCATGTTGGCAAGGGTGGTCCTAGAAAACACCTCTGTAGGCTCGCCACTGAGGAGTTGGGAAACTTTTTTCCCTCAAAATTCCGGAACAAGAAATGTGAATTCAGAGATAGACAAATTGTTGGTGTACAGTTCGGCATCCACCAGCTCTAATGCCGTTCATTCTTTTTTGCAGATACTCCTGTCAACCGGGAGGAACTGTTCCAACAACTATTATCTGCCACCAATCTGGGGTCCCATGTTGTCAGAAAGATGTCATTGATTGACGCCCTCATATTGAAAGATCCTCAAAGGCCTTCATCTATGATGGACAATTTTGTTTCGAAGCTAACCTCATATGACCATCGCGTGAAAAACCTAACATGTGGTGACGAGGGCGCAGATGAACCTGGAGTTCAGGCGATATCAGGTGAATCAAAATCAGACGATTGGTTTCATGACACAGATACCATCGAAGGACCAACAAGCTCATTTAGCTCAAGAGATTTAATGTTTGTGATATTGAATCGCATTGATCCATTTCTCATGCAGGAAGTTCTGATGAAACTGTCAGCTTGTCAAATAGCTGTACCTGTAGTGATACCTGATGTCACAGGTAAACAGTACACCTTTTTGTTGTGGGCATTAAGGAAAATTGAAAAATCCTGGTATGATACAAACAAATCATTGCAATCAGAAAAGGTGGTCCCCTTTCAATTTCCCACAATTGCTGCTTTGCGTGCAGGTGATATTACCCTGTCTAAATCAAATGTGCTAAACAAGCTATTGGGAAGTGTTCAGGGAAATGATGAACATGCTTTTTTTGCAAGTCACGAGCAGGACCCATGTGAAGCTGTTCTGTCGAAGGGTACAATTGAAGCAGTTTGGTTTACACCGGGCCAAACAAGACAGCAATCTGTTCTATCACATGCTTTCACTTTGCTAAACTTGCGGGGTGATGCCAGTTTATGTGGAGATCGTGTTACATTTGCAGTGGATAAATCGTTTGCAATCATAATGTTCATAAATGAAGACTGCAAAAGGAGGTACAGAGACATGATAAACAAGTTGAAGGAAAGTGCACATGTGATACTTGTTTTATGCCCCAGTGCAAATGGCAATCACAAGAAGATACAATCAAGGATCGTGGGGTCAGTGACTCTAATTACTACTGGCTCATGTACTGCACAACAAATTGCTGAAGCCATTTCAAAGGGTCTTGCAACCCTACTCGATCAACCCAAATCCAATCGTTGTTCCCTTGAACAAAAGATAGAACTATGTGAGCGCATTGGCTTTGAGGTTGATGAGAATAACCATGATTGCCAAGAGGCGAACAAGGCTGCAAAAGAAATAACGGGATTAGTGAAAAAACAGAACAAAAAAGACATCTTCTCATTCCAGCGATTATGGCACGAATGGGCCTCAATTGACAAGGAGCGTATATCAGATTCAAATGTTCAGAAGGTTGAAAAGAATAGGATAAATAAGAGAGGAAGACTGAGGGGCATCAGAGAAAAGCAGGCCAACACACTTCCATCTACCATTGTTCAGTTGTTTATAACGTCTGCTCAAACAAGTGGGACAAGCAAACTACTCTATTTTGTAGAGTGGCTGCAAATGTACTTGAATGATCTCTCTCTTGAGAGGCTGAAGCCCATTAGTCAAAAACTTCAAACTGTCTCCAAACAAAAGTTGGATTTAATGACAAAGATAACAAGATTGGAGGAAGAGCTGAAAAACGGCAATGGCGTGAGAGAGGGTGGTTCCGCAGTAGACGGTACTAAAAAAAGGAAACTTGAGGAAATTGAAATTCTGGAGAAAGAAAAAAGAGAGAAAGATAAGAAGGAAAAGGCATATCTATCGGAATATGAGAATAACTCTATTGGTTTGGAACATTTCATTCGTGAAATTGGTCAAATAGCTGAAAGTCGCTTCCACAATAACACAGAGATTAGCGACACACAGGCCCTTCCAAATCTTGCTGCGAAACTTTTGCTTGAAGGTTACCCAATAGAGATTTTCGACGGAGATGCCAGCCATGTTCCATTACGTTGGGTCCAGAGTGTTTTGACAAAAGTTTCACAACGAATTGAGCGAAAGCACTCACAAAAAACTATCTCAGTTGTATCAATACTGGGTGTACAAAGCAGTGGGAAATCTACGCTGCTAAATAGTATGTTTGGAGTGCGATTTTCTGTGAGTGCTGGGCGCTGTACACGTGGTGCTTTCCTTCAACTACTCCCAGTGGAGAAGGAATATAAAGACGGTAAGATGGCACTTGATTATGTAGCTATCGTTGACACCGAGGGCTTACAGGCCCCTGAGAAGTCAGTTTTCTCATACTCCCCTTCTGCAGACAATGAACTTGCAACATTTGCTCTGTGCATCTCAGATCATACACTCATAAATATAGCTGGCCAAACGATAACAGAGGAAATGACCAATATTCTTCAGATCGCAGCACATGCATTCATCAGAATGAAACAAGCCGAACTGAGTGCAGAATGTCGAATTGTTCAACAATTTGTAGGCGATGTTCATGCTGAAACAAAAAATAAAACTGCAATGAGTAGCATCATGGTTAAACTTGATGAGGCAATCAGTTACGCTGCTAAAGATGAAGGAAAACAGAACACTTACAGACAGTTTTCAGATATTTTCTCTGTGCAGAATTTAACTTCGGAAACAGAGAATGTACAGTATCTTCCAAACTTGTGGAGGGGTTCAATGAGTGCACCAGATCACAAGTACAGTGAGAGAGTTCTGCGATTAAGACAGGCTATTCTGAAGTCGATAGAACTCCAGCGTACAAAAACATTAACTATTTCAGACTTCGGAATGCGCATTGCTGATGTGTGGAAAGCCGTCAAGGAAGAGAATTTCGTATTTAGTTTCCAGAATTCAAAAGAAGTAGCCACTTACGAGCAGTTATTATCTGAATACAGACCTCTATTAGATCCTATCCGAAGTGAAATCATCACGTCACAGAGAAAGGTAATGAATTCTATAGAAAACTGTGGAAAGACAGACATAGAATCAAAACAGAGACATGGCAAAGCTAAAATTTCAGAGAACCTTCAAAACTTATGCCAGGATTTGGAAATTAAAGTTAAGGGATTACTAAAAACAGAAGTTTACCTCCCTGTGGCCAAACATCAGGTGTATTTTACGAATGACATTGAGAACTTCAAATCCCAGTTACAACATAGCATGGAGACTGAAATTGATAAACATGCTTCACTTCACCTTCAAGTTAATGAAGTTACATCAGAAAAAGAGAAACTAGTAGAAGAGCTACACAGCACCTTTGAGGGATTTGCCCCAAAGTTGAATTTTGAGAAGCTTGGTAGTACTGAGAGCATTGAAGCAGCAATTAATGATGAATTCAAGCTACGTTGGGATGAAGCAATGAAAAGAATCAGTGACAAATATCCACTAAAATCACTCGATGACATTTTGGGTTTGAAGGAGCTGCAAATGAAAACCATTATTTTGAATGCTGTCCAAGGAGGGCCAATAGCCCAAAAAGTTGCTCCGTACATCAGGAAAGAGAAGAAAATCAGGGAGCATTCAAATTTAGCATTGACTGATACCAAACTGCTTAATCTTGATCAAGTTCTTCTCAGTTTTAACTCGAACGTTAACACTGCATTTGATACACTATTGATGGAGATAAATAAACTTCAAATAACAATACATGATTTTGTGTCTAATGTGGAGTTAGTATTAAAGAGTTTGTGCGACTTTTGGAGGAAATCGGGAGATCCTCAGAACAAATTGAGTATTATTCTATTCGCTACATCTGTGTTCATTTGGGAGACCCATGCTTCACATGTACAAGACGAAATACGAATGGCTGTACAGTCAGAGGAGACCCTTGAGCAAATTTCCCAGAGCAACAGCATACCAACTCCAGAAAATTTTAAAATGATTTTTGTCAAGGAACTTCTGAAATCCCTCGAGTCTAATAGACGATTTACAGGCCCAATACCAACAGAGAGTGAATTAACTCGGACAGTATCATTTGCTGACACTGACGCAACGACTGCTGATACAAAGGGGGTAATATCGCGGGTCCTTGACTGGGGTCTTGAGAAATTGAGTAGGACTAAAAAGGCACAGCGTAGTGTATGTGAGCGAATTTCAAAAACCTTCGAGAAATGTACTGTAAAATACGATGTTTGTTCTGAACACGCAATAAAAATATTTGCAAGACTCGTCGCTGAGAATTTGGAAGAAGCACATGTTGAGACTAATGAATCCATGGTGATTGCATGCGAACATAGCCTTCATCTGTTGAAGAATTGTTATGTGCATTGGGTTCAAAAGTGCATATCTGACTTAACATACCGAATGCAGCTCGCACATCCTCAAAATTATCCTACCATCGAAAGCAAACTGATATTTTTCTTACACAAGATGGAAGGAGAACTTCAACTAGATATGAAGACTTTCAGAGAGAAATGCCGGTTAGACAATCTAGAAAAGATGAAGTCTTTGCCAATTGATGTAAACATCATTAAAACAATCGACACAGAGCTACTAGGCTTATTGCCCCATTTGTCAGCGGCAGATGCTGACATAATCTACCAACATCTGAATGAAACGAAATTGGAATTTCTGGAGAAGAGCAAAAACATAACTACGGTGGATGAGGCTACAGTGTCCAAGTACATCAATTCAATAGTAAATGAATCCAAGGATGTGTTTACTGTTGAGGTGAAAACTGCAGCTGTCATACACTTGGGAGCATGGGTTTTGCCGGTATTTGCACTTAAAGAGTACAACTTTGAGAAATCAAAGAATGTTGCATTGGCAATTCAACCAGAGAAAGAAATGGTAAAGAAACGCTTTAATGCACTGTGCATCGAACAGAGACACAAGTACAATCTGGAAAAGAGAAGAAAAGAGGAAGCTGCATTGGCAATTGAACGAGAGCGGATAGATAGAGAGGAAGCCCAAAAAAAAAAAGATGCTGCATTGGCAATTGAACAAGAACGGAAAAGGAGAGAGGAAGCAAAAAGAAAAGAGGAAGAGGCATTGGCAATGGAACGAGAGCGGATACAGAGAAAAGACAAACTGAGCGCATCTGCATTCATTGACATTCTTCAAACCACCATTCGAGATGGAATAAAGTATAAAGTGTCATCGAAACTTGCAGTTGCAATAAAAAGCAAAGCACCAACTGGTCTTTTCGGAAAGAAACAAACGTTTATTGGAACAGTACTCCGTGATCTTTGTCGAAAGTGTGATTTTTACAAAATAACGCAGTTTGTTAAATGCTTCCGAACATTCAGTAAGAGCTGGATTCTTGAATATGTGTGTGAAATGTGTAGAGATATGAATATATTGGAACCAATATATCAGCAGTGTGCTGAAGATTTCATCAAGGAAGTAAAGAACTCTATTGGGACACTAATTAGTTTATACCAAAACGGAACAGTTCCTCAAAAATGGGTAGACAAATGCAAGGAAACGATAGAGGAAAAAACTGGTCTGACTTGTCCTGAGGATAAAATTAGGCATTTTACCAAATATTTCCCTGTCCATGATGTTGTTTTTTTCCTGAAAGAATGCGGAACTTGTTTAGATACAAATCATGCTAGCATCAAGGAAGATGCATGTAAACAGGTGATGTCCCGCAAAGAGAGTACGGATGCCATTAAAATGTTACTTCTTGAACTACCACCTCCATGCATACATGAAGAGCTGTTTGATGTTTTTGCGGGGTGTACTGAACAGTGCCCATTCTGCAGTGTGGTGTGTGATCAGGATATGACAACTCACAAGACACATCAAGCACTTATTCATTACCCAGACGGAATAAAAGGATTCCGTTGGGTTAATACAAAAAAACTGTCCACAACCCTGTGCACATCTTGCATATTGAGTAATGCACGGTATGGAACCCCCAAACATGTCAAAGAGCCAGAGTATCGACCTTACAAAGAGTATGAAACAGACTATCCAAATTGGAAGATAAGAGGTGATGAAAGTGATCATGCTAATGAATTTTGGCAATACATATTCTTCAAATATAACAGTGAGTTTGCTGAAATACATAATGCACATGAGGCAGATATACCAGTAGGATGGGATGACATTTCTGGTGGACAAGCCATAGCTGCACTTGAACGTATATATAACCTTCCACCATAGGATATGATGAAACATTTTCCACGAAGTAATTTACTGATTTATACCAGCAGTCTCTATTCATTACAGAAGTCTTCATGATCATGATCATAGTTTATGAATGTCTATGCATTTGTAAACCAGTAGGTAACTATAATATAGATGACTTAGGGGTGAATTAGGTATGAGATTGTTTCATGTCACAGAGATTGCTCCATTGATTACATTTCTAATGTTGAAAATATGTTGCCTTCTGTTGATCTGCTGTATCAGTTCATTTGCTTATTTTTATTATTTCATCTTGTATATAGGCTGGTTATATAGAGTAAATTATCCCTGTCTGGAAAGTGATAACTCAATGATCCCTTATTGTTGTAGGTCATGGTATAGGTTTGTTTGTGATCCTAAGAGGTCAAAGTATTATGATTGTCAACCTGATAGCTTTAGTGGAAACAGGGAAGGCATATTGTTTACAGATATTTTGGTTGGTCACATAGTGTACCAGTATTTTGAGATCCCCACTGGTTTTGTGTTAGTGTAAAATTTGTCTGGGATCAGTATTGAAATGTGTACACTAGATAACTGCTAAACATACATGTCGAGAGGAATGTACTGTGCATCATTCTATATATATATGGTAATACATCAATGATAATATATTTAATGTGGAGGGAGGAAACCCTTGAGGGCTTAGCAAGCTGGTTTACTTCCTCAGTGAACTCCCCCAAGACAAATAGTCCTATATACATCCATAGAAGAACAAATAAATAGAAGGGTATATATAGCATGGACCACCCCTCCAGCTGGACTACAAGCAGAAAACGTGCTTGAATAATGCTGGGAAACTATAAACAATGTTTGAAGCACTTACAAATAACAATGAATTTTGACAAACTTTTACCGTCATTGGTTAGCTTTTAGAGGTAAAACATTCCAAGTTTTAGTAGATCTGTATTTCAGACTGAGATGACAAAGTGACGTCCCGCAGGGTACTGAATAAAGCTGATTAGATTGTTGAGTTTTGTGATCATGGACACTGTAGTGAATTTTTAGTAATTAGGCTATCTATCGGTTCACAATTGCTACTCATTTCACACCTTTCGATGAAAAATTATGAAACTTGTGATATGTGTGATGGTGTGAAAAAAATGTTCAATGGACTATTTTGTGAAAAATTTCAAACTTCCCTTAGAGTTTGAATAAGATGATCATGAAAGTTGGTCAATATCATCAGGTATCAATGCATCATCATGGGGTATTTTGGGTAACGGGTAAAGGTCATCTAGGGGGTCAGTTCGCCAAAATGGTAATTGTCAGGACTATTGAGAGAAATGCTCCTCCACAGATTGAAATTCATGATCATGAATGTTGGTCAGAATTATCATCGACCAATATGCATATGGGTGTTCAGGCATTCGACATGAATTGTAATATTGAGGTCGATTTTAGCTATTTTGTTTGAGCAGTCCAGCAGCTTGTACTCCTCCAGCATAGGACCAGATGAAAGTTGGTCTGTATCATGACTCACCATTAGTACACATGAGGTGCTGAAGAATAAGAAGTAGAAGGTCATCTTGGGTGAGTTTGAGATATATTGCGGAAATATGTGAAACGCTTCTCCACCAATCCTATTTGAATCAGAAGCTTACGAAAATTGGTCAGTTATAATGGGGACCAATGCTACATATGTGGTGTTTATGGATTCGAGGAAAAAGGTAACCTAGCAGTCAATTTCGGTCCAAATAGTCATTTTAGGGCCAAAAGAACGGAACACTTCTCCCACAGATTTAATTAGATGACCAATTGACCGGTGTTACACATAGAGTGACCTGTCCAGGATTGAAAAACACTTCGATTCTGTACATCCTCATGTTGACAGATTCGTGTCGTCATATATTACTTATGTCTTAGGTAAGAAAATAGGTTCCTAACTTCTTACTACTGTATAGGCCTACATCGATGAGTTGAAAGTAAAATCACTATTACTTTCAGGAATAATTCAGCTATAAGTTTTGACTTTTATCTTCACATGTGTAAAGTAGCCTACAATATTCAGGACGACATTCCTTCCAAGTTACCATTTCGTTATATTAGACTGTAATAGTCATTTGTGCATGGTACACACGTATTTAATGGAATTGTCTCTTTATTTTGTTTGGTCAGAAAATGTCATATTTGGCGGTGTTGATGTCACTTCCTGTTTTATTGACACCGTTTTTTATTGTGTTCATGTATCTGATACAACTGTTTCTTGGAGTATATTATCAAAGTTAGAATCATTACATTGTGACATAAGACAGGAAAATGTATATACAGCGTGTTCACTGTTCAGGATTACAAAACCACTCCGCACCTTGCATGGAGGGACGTTCGAAGGGGCCAGCCCTATGTCATACAATCAAAAATCTATAATTCTGCACATCCTGCTGTGCATTACACTGATGCAAAAATGAAAATGTCATCAGCAGTCTTGTTTTGTTTTACCATGTCATATCACATGTCTTATGTATATAAAAGTTGTTATTAATGTACATTGATAAGTTGAGAATAAATCCATCATTACCGTTAGGCATATTTTAACTTGAAGTGGATTCAATTTGGATTTTATTTCCACATGTTCAATATGCAGGACGATATTCCTTCCAATTTACCATTTTGTTATATTAGACTGTTTATGATAGTGTTATGTGCATGGTACGCATGTATATGATGAAATAGTCTTTTTGTTTCCTTGACGAAGTCTAAGGAATATATATGCAGTCATGGCGCTCTGTGTGTGTGTGTGTGTGTGTCACGCCTCGATGAGTTGTGGACACGATGATTCGACCCCATCCCGATGGATGGGCATGATACGTCATATTTGACAGTGTTGATGTCACATTCCGTTATATTGACGTCGTTTTATTATTGTGTTCATGGATGTGATATAACTGTTTCTTGTAGGTCTATGTCTTTTGTATATGAAAGTTTTTACTACTATACATTGAAATATTGAAAACGAATCCATCATGAACTTGAGGAATATTTTTTACTTCGATTTGATTTAGTTTGGAATTTATTTTTGCATGTATATAGTAGCCGACAGTATGCAGGACGACACTCCGTCCAAGTTACCATTTTGTTATAATAGACTGTCTATGATAGTGATATGTGCATGGTTCCCATGTATGACAAAATTGTCTTTGTGATTCCGTGCCGAAGTCAAAAGGAATCTATGTGATGGTGCGGGCGGGCGTGTGTGTGTGTGTGTGCGTGTACGCACCACGACTACCTAACCACATACCAGCGAGCTTGGCCCCGCTGCCCCTTCAGCTGCACAGTCACCTCGGAACTTGGCAGTAGGCTTCCGCGAGCATCGCTTATGAAGAGCTAGCACGTCACGCTCCGCTGCTCACCTGGTGGCCAACCCCAGCAGGGCGCCCGTCATGCTGCCACGCCGCGGTCTCCTTCGGGGTTGCCGATCGGCCTCCGCACTAACAAGTACGTGACCGGTACCCGTTAAT
>JAUOBX010599698.1:0-15935 GCA_032360705.1 Eupentacta quinquesemita | reverse complement strand
ATTGGACTCCAATACATGCTTGCGCTCTTTAGATATCGGACAAAATCCAGTTCACCCCGTACACACACACACACACATACACACACACATACGTCCATGCATGACTGCAGAGATTCCTTTGCCTTTGGCAAGGAACCAAAAATCTAACAACTGAACAACGAAAAGAATCCTTGAAGTGAACCATAACTGAAAAAATATAATGTAAACTCCAGAACAGAACTGGCATCATATTGACATGCAAATAAATTTCCTAGCCTAGGCCTTTCCCACCTGCATGGTCTACCTGTATAGGCCAAGCTGGAACATCAAACATATTGTGCTCTCAAATGCAAGCATGCATTCTGTTGTTGGCTTGACTAGGCTATATAGGCGGAAGGGCAGTCAGTGTTCCTATAAGTATGAAAAAAAAATCAAGTTGAGAAGTCGAATGGTAATTTGATTTCACGTGATATTCATGAGAGGCTTAGGCTTAGAGAAGTTGCTGAGGTTAAATTTGGAGGATAAATTGGGTGGCGAAACGGGGACATCTCGTTCCGATGGTTCGTTATTCCAAACAGCTAGTCACCATTAGGCTCAATACTCTCGTTAATGATAATAGTACACAGGTACAGAATGGTCATGCAACGTCACTCTGATTTGTTCTTGTTTTTAATCTTTAGTACACAAGTTTTCTGATTCTCTTGCGGGGTTGTATAAAATGTCCATTCTATACTAGGTCTATTCATTCTAATTCTACAATCATTGCGGAAAGTAGCTGGGACAAACCCCCGATCCCCCTATTCAATGTTGCTTTCGAATACGCGAGTGGTTACAACATTGATTAGGGGGCACGGGGGATCGACGTCCATCCGGCGTTTCGGGACCCGATTCCTGGAGTTTGTCCCAGCTATTTCCGCGATGATTGTACTGTGCGATTGGCATTCTTGTTTGTTTTCGGACTGAATACGTTTCGGACTGGAGACGGGCACCCCGAGCTTGTCAACCTCATGAGGCAACCTAACTGTGATCATACATGCTACTTCTCGTGACTCCGTGAGCGAAAGATAATCTGCCCGAGGCTGGATACTGTACTGAGAGTAGTATCGCACTGGTCTGTTGAATTGACTAAGCCCTCCTGTACCCCCGTACTCTTGTACAGTCTCCTTAGACAGTCTGAGGTGGTTTACTACTTCAACTCATCCGCTGATTTGGATCAGGACGTGTTAGCTCGCTCACATTGCTCCAATTTTGTCTGCAGTCATCAGAGACCGCTCATGAGTATCTGTATGATGAATTATGTTTTCAGACAGAGCGGTGAACCAATCACAGCGCCAAACTGTGTAAACATTATTTTGAAACACGGTCGACCGTTAAATCTAATAGACAGGCTATACGCGGTGGGAATGAATTCTGACGATTTGGGATGGAGGACGAACGAATTTGCTTCAAAACTGGGTTAAACGAGTATCTCGAACTGGGGCATAACACGTCACCTCGGTGCACTTTTATTCGACGTGAGCTTAGCGAGAACAAATATTGTTTGATGGGTCATGAAGCATATAAACGCTTTATTGTTTGGTTCACCATTTCAGTAGATTTTCTTTGTTTGAGAGCATGCTCTGGGTTACTATACTCAGTAGGTATGCGGTTATGATTATTATTGTATAAATGTATATTCCAATAACCATATATACGCCATATTAGTCCATGTGCGATATCAACTGAAGGAACATGATTAGATAAATTTGAATAAATGATCGAATATTTTATCCATGGGTACCAAACTGCATTTTCGTCACCAGTGAAAAACGATCATGGAAATATTTTACTTTTGTCAACCTCGAGGGTAAAATCAATGTAGCACAACCTCATGTGATATTGCCTGTTGTCATACTGGACTGTTCCTATTATTGACTGTCCTTATATAACTTGAGCAACTCACACGAGTAACATTTCCCGCTAATCATACTATATGTCTCAAGTTATCGGGAGTTAAGCAGTGATGTGATAGTAAGGAGAACAAGATCCAATATTGTTGGATGAATAGTATTCCGGGGAAAAGTGTTACGCGGGACGGAACAAGTTCACAAGCGGACGTAACTTATCGTGCATTAGCAGCAGCATGTACCAGAACCGTCATGTAATTGGTACACATCGCAAAACGATCAAGCCATTTCTCGTCAATTCAAATTATTGACGCATTTCTTTTGTTACGCATTGCTAACTATATGTAATTGATGTGTGTCAATTTACTGAGTGGGAGACTGACCTAAATTCATATTACGATGAGTGATGGAGTTCGAGATTTCACCAACTACAAGACTCGGGCATGGATTATCCATCAGCTGTTTCACTCGGAATATACGGTAACTCAGAATCGTATCCTGATTAAGTAAATCAGTTTTGAAAAGTTTGGTCGGGTTTTCTGATATCATGTTGAATTCCAGAGGTTTCCGACTAGGGGGTGCATGTGGGAATGTGTTGCCTTTCAGAAGTCAGTCACGACCGGAACTTGGCAGTGCCCCACACTATGTTATGGGTTTGACATACACTATCTCATTGTCACTGGTAGGCCCACTGACCGTGTTGACTGGGCTTGTGGTGTCTTTAACTATTTCACCCTTATTGGTAAAGCGGTTTAGGAATTACTTGAAATGCAGGATTTTACTCAACACACAGGGTGTCGAATCTGGACCGATTGACTTCGTGGCGATTTCATCCAGTATCGATCCCAATAATAATATAGTCACACTGTCCAGGATAACAGCAAAATACTTTTCAACCAGGAAGCTGACGAACTTCGCCAATCTGTGGCTGCATCGATGCCCTTTGACCCGGTCCGCAAAGAAGTAGAGACCATGCAAATGAACACATGCATTGCATGGAATATGGTGAACGAATATACTAAGGATGAGTAATCCAGAGATTCATCCAGGTCGCGTTAAATTATAGTGCTCACAACCTAAAATTTGCCAGAAATAGCGATTCTTCCATTCAGCTATTTTTCTGTGTATCAATGTATTATGAGGAATACCTGAACCGACGCTGCTGCAACAAAATTCAGAGTGTGTTTTTTTGCAGTCATTCGTTATTATGGGAATATAACAACTTTTTAGTTGACTACAATGAACTACTTGGTAACCACGATGGAGGCTCCAATTAGACGTTTCGTCAAAGCAATTACCCCGTATGTAATCACTGTCAGACTTTTAATCATAAACAATCAACCGCCTTTTGTTTTCCATTTGATTAGCTAATTCTGTACCGTTGAACTATCTACGTCCAAGCAGATAGGGCAAAGCTGCTCGCACTATGATTGATCTTTAACTGACTTAGCCTGATATAGGTAGTTCATTACAACGTGTGTCAGACGGAACAATTACCGCTAATAGCTACTAAATTGGGTTGTATTGTCCACATATCGAGATCCCAATTTTTAGGTTAGTCCAATAAAACATGATTTAGGATGTTCATTATTTCTACAATCAGCCATTGAGAAGAATCGAGATAGGTGAACCTTTGGCTAATTTTACGGGAAATAAACAAAGCAGTTCTCTTTATGCTGCACCATAAGATGTCATATTCAAAAACAATAATTGCATAGGGTCTATACATATTTTATTGTATACAGCCAGAGAGCGAAGAAGCCAGAATATTCCAAAATCGAAATTGAAATCCAGTCGAAATTACATGGATGTCCACTGTCATTCATAAAATTAACTTCCGAAATAAAAACATAGTTTATTTGAATAGAAATTTAACGAACAACAGCAGGTTAACAAATACATGAATTCGAGAAGATAGTGTTCGTGAGTCCACTAACCTGAAAATTCATACATATTTAAACGGACCATACGATGAATGTCAACGGATATTAATCGATGAGCATAGCTGATGGAAATTCCATAAATTTCATCACTACTAAACGTTAGTTTTATAACACTGTACTTTCTTCATACCTTTCAAAATACCATTGTTAATGAGATATTGTGTAGGCGATGCAATACAAACACGTGTTATGCAATTCATCTCCAATTAATTACCTGGTTTTCGGAAGGCTACATAGCAAAAGGAACAGTAACATATGAAAACCCTGCGGTGTATATATATATGTTCCCATTTGATCAGCTCGTTAACTGTGGAATGTACATAATGCATGTAATGAAATAACACGTTGTACGGGAATGATTGCTAACTGACTTGCTATTATTTTGCTATCGCTGAAAGCACGTACACGTCTAGTGCTCTGCAATACCGAATACACTAGACTTCGATCAATAAAGGCATGCGATCATTCAGTAGAATCCTGGGTACACACATGATGTGCACCATATCATAAACACGTACGACTCCGCGATCCGGAATATCACTATCAAAGGTGTAAATCTGATGTACACTGCATGCGCTAATTCCACACCAATGGCAGTGGTATAATTCTTCGTCTCTAAATTACCTTTTTTCTGAAAACAGGGTATTTCATCATCCATGAACCCGAAATTTATAGTCTCATCTTTGCGATATCTTCGATAATATTTAGATTAGGTCAGATTAATTCACATGGTGAACCAAATGAATGTCCTGATTGAGTTTACACACTAATTATTCACGTTGTATTCTTCCTTCAGTGAAGAGTAAGAGTGAATTATTTCTTTCGAAGTCAATGATTACATGCATCCAATTATTATTCTATCCATACAGCCATACCAGGTTAAACTTTTTCGTGTGGCAGAGCTTTAACGAAGTCCATTTTGCATTACCTTCGTAGCCTACGGAGCAGGTCTTTTTTTCCCTCACGTGACGTCATGAAACAGTGCGTAATAATCGATCTGCTCTCATTCCCACCGTATTATCGACTGAACGACAAATTGTCTTAATATACTGATCAAAAGGAGTCATAATCTTCAAAGTCAAGTTTAGCATTACCATTGGCCTTTGAAGTTGTGCTTTTCAGTATAGTCATGATACATGTTATCACAATCCCACAAAACACATTACTTTGCATTGATTCATGAAAATTGAGGGGAAAAAAATTAACATTACTCAAATCAACCTTTTCAAAGTCATCAGGGATGCCTCATTTGAATACGCATGAAATATGTATCTTCATCCTGGGATTACACTGGTCGGTAGTTGATAATACATCAATCAAATCCATAACGACTGAACAAGATTATACGTCTAGGGAATATAAAATGTACTTGGGATTTTGAAGGATGAGGCAGGATTAAAATTGAATGAAAAGTAATTAGCACTCATATAACTGCCATAAGTCCGTCTCTGTAGTACTTTTATCTGTAGGTATTTTTTAGGCAATATCTATTCATGATTTAGCTGATGATTATAGCTCATATCTAGTAGTTCAGGCTTTATTGTACGTGCTTATATTTTGCGTATACTTTGTTCAAGAGGCGGGGTCATTATCCGTGTCGCATACTGCCCGACAAGCAAAGTAGCGAATTCATATACTGCTTCGTTCCGTGAATATTCCAGACAGTACACTGCAGTACACTATCACAATTCTGTAGTCAAATGCTATTAGGGGTTTTCTGAATCGAAACAAAGTCGATGGTGGACCAACTGATGCTAGTAGCTCAAGGCAGCAAAGATCCGCCAGAATCACCTACCCTTCTACGGCTGTATATTGACTGGACAAGAAATTCTGACGGAACGGACTAGAAAAAATGCACACAAGTGATGCACACGGTCAATTGGTGATAAACCTTGCCAATGTAACATAATTCGAAGGAAGGCATAGTAGCTATATCCAGAATATCCCAAATATATTCTGAATAGATAAGGCGATACACTCAAAACCTAAATACCTGGCGAAGTATTGAGTGATAGTTTTCATTACAGTATGGTACCTGACTCTAGATATACTTCATCACAATCCAGTTACGTATTAGAACAAAATCACATTTCTCAAACTTGCTTGATTGGCAAAAATGAGCACCTCGTCTTACTTTATCAACAGCAGCAATGCGATATTTCGTGTTCAAACGCCGTTTCAAGGTTCCTCCGAATGTGACCATGATCTTTCTCGAACTTGTTACCGGTCAATGAGGTTTCTCCGTTTCATATGTGTACCCCACATGATGATTGGACATGTAATTGTTGGTTCCTACCTAGCTGCCAAGCATTAAACTGGGAACAAGCTTTCGATTGGATTTTTTTACTCGCGGGCTAATTTCGCCAAGAGAAACATTAGTGTTTTTACAATCAATATTAGATCATACATGCCTACTATGAACCTGATTGATGATCGCAATTTCTAGATGTCGTACCTTATCATAGGTTTTCTGGGGTACCATGCCTCATGGTCCTAAATGTCCATGATATCGACATCAAGAGTGTTCCACCTCTCTTCATATACAAAACTACCTAGTGATGAGTCAATTCTCAAATATCGTGATCATAAATGGAGTCACCGTGACACATAGGCTCGCAACTTCGTGACTGCATATAGACCGTGTAAGAAGTGGCTATCGTGGACCCACGGCAACATTTTGTTATGAAAGCGGCATGCTATCAGTATGTTCGCCGACCTACCAAACAAGGTACTTCGACCAAACATGAGAATTCCCATGAGCGAAGGATACCCTGTTTGACATGTATGAGGGGGAGTACCGTACGATGGGTAGTATCAACCTGGCCTGTACAATCGACGATGCCTCCCAGCCTTGCACAGTTTCCATTGGTTTACTCCACTCCATCAGCAGATTTGTGTCTGGACGTGTAACTTCGCTCACATTGTTCCAATTTCGTTTGCATTCATCCAAACCTCCTCGGGGATTATCTCCAGGATATATATCCACCGGACCGAGGGCAGTGCCAAACTGTGTAAACATTATTTTGAAACACGGTCGACCGTTAAATCTGTTGGACAGGCGTGTACACGGTCCGAAGGATTTTTGACGATCTGGGGGTTGGAGGATGAACACTTGGCTGCAAAACTGGGTTAAACGAGAATTTCTTACTGAGGTATATTCATATACCACGTAACCTCGTAACACTTTGATTTGACGGGAGCTTAGTGAGAACAAATATTGTTTGATGGGATGACGGGTACATACCGTCTGATGATTACAATATATAGTATATATGAATTTGGATGAACGCTCTACTGAACGCTATATTGACTCGTGTTTGGTCAACAATTTTAGTCGTTTTTTTTGTAAGAAGATGATCTGGGTGTGCATTCAGTTGGCAATGCATTAATATTCAATATTGCATGATCATAAATTTATCTATATCATTATACGCTATATTAGTTCAGATACCAAGGGACTGAAGGGAGTCACCATGATCTGATATATTTGGAGAAGTTATCGATGATTTCATAGACACCAACATTTTTGTCAAAACAGGGAAAACATCCATGGATTCTTCCGTCAATGTCTGAAGTAAAATAGGTGTAACACAGCCTCATATAATATTTTCCATGTTATTTCGAGGTTTCCATGCATATTATCAAATTCTCTCATGAAACTCGACTCACTTGAAACACACACGAGAATCAGTGGCCGCTGATTGGACGACATGTCTCACGTGATCGGAAGGTACTGCTGTGATGTGATAGTGAGGAACAGATGTTTAATATTCTTGGATGGATGGTATTCTCTAAGGAAAGTGTTACGCACGACGGAAAAGTTCGCGCGGAGCGTAACTTACTTCTTACTTCTAACTGCATTAGGGGCATCATGTATCACAAACTACATGTAATTGTAGCCTATCGCGATACGGTCAAGACATTTCATGTCAAATTGAAATTATTGACGCACTTCACTTGTAAGGCATTGTTAAATGCATGCATGCACATCCGTGGAGTCTCATGCAACCTTTGCTCAACCTGTAAAATGATAGAAAACTAGGTATCGCAAGAAAAACACAATGATATCAATCATCTTTGTTAACTTTTCGCTCAACCATTATATGTTGGGCAACAACATAGTGATAATTGATTTAGTTTTCCGGTGGAGAACTGAACTCTTGATTTGCAGTGATTCTTGTTCCAAAGATTGTGTCGTGAAGTACGGACCAGAGAACGATTGGATTCCTACGATTCCTCTGTTTTCATAATACCATCTATAATGTAAATTCACATCATTTTGGACTGAATAATTGCAGTAACATCACTTATCTGTTAGGTAAACTACTGTTGTAAGGAAGATGATTGATGGAGAACATATTAGCAAGCATGTGATGTGAATAGGGAAGAAAAAGTTATTGTTCTATCTGTAGGGTGTCAGTTTCAAAAGCTCATCTATGGCGATCCCTTATATGTTCATGTGATGGAGAACGTCTGAATAAGACAACAACGATCAGACTGTCATTATGTTAGGCCCGAGGTCGAGAGTCAACATCCACTGGTTCCGTACCTGCCTCATTTCATCGGGGTTTCGTTTGTTGAGAAGAAATATGACCTAGGAAAGTAGGCATATTTTGCTATATCATGACTGCCATCGAGGCATCCTAGTCGAAGGAGCACGATTCCTGGTCTGGCTATAACAGGGTTTGAAAAGACAGCTAATGTTTGATATTACGCATGATGCTTCTGATAGAACACGAAACACTGCAGTGTCCCATAGCTCGGAAATTAATCTAGAAATCATGCACAGGAAGATCAGATTCATCATGAGCAAGGATAAAGTAAGACGTATTCGTTACACTATCCAGACAGAACATCGCTCTCAGAATTGATAACTTTGTGGTTAACTGCAATAAACTACTCTGTAGCGATGACAGAGGTGAATATGAAAAAGACTTTAATTGTGCTTTTTGTTGAAGCAACCATTCCATATATACCCACGGTCAGATTGTTAAGCATCAACAATTATCCGCATTGTGTTTGTTATCTAATTATCTAATGTCGTGCCGTCAAACTATTAGCGTCCACGCAGACTAGGGCGAAGCTGCTCGTATTAGAATTGATCTAAAACCAAATTAGCCTGATTTCGGTAGTTCATTACGGCTCTTGTTGAGCGGAATAATTACCGATAAGAGCTATAATGTAGGTATATCAGCTAAATATCGAGATCCTGATTTTTAGGTTGGTTCAATAAATATGATATAAGATGTTTATCACATTCGAGGAATCGAGGTGGGTTAGCCTATCGCAAATTTTAGGCTGAAAGAAAATATACGTTATAGGAAAACAGGTAATTCTGCTGCACCATCAAGCCTGATTATATCATAATTCCAATTATTCATAAACATGACTTCACACCAGGTTCCTCGTTCTAAGTACTCATAGGGTGAGAGCCTGAGAGGTCTTTTAAGGTGGCAGCTTCTCGCCTCTGGAATTAATTGTCGGTGGAAGTACGTCCTGGCGTCATATACAAGCAACTTTTGAGAACTCATCTCATTAGTCAAAATTTCTGTAATAGTGATCATTGGTTCTTGTTTCTTCGGTTTTCGTTTCTCTCCTGCGCCTTGATCGATGTGCGCGTTATGAATCTCCATTATAAATTTCATTTCCACTAACCTCTTGTCTTTGTTATGTGTACAACTGTAGAATGTCATCTCAATGTGTATATATCCATGATATATTCCATATATCCTATACCCCAAAAGAGGCAACATTCACCCATCATGTATCATATATCCAACAACACTCAGTAGATCTTTGAGGCATAACGACGATGCTGCTCCAAAGACGCCAAACACGCAATCGAGAAATAATTCCACCAGTCCCGAAGGCGCTGTTTCGTTTGAACAGTGTAAAAACGTTATCTCTGCTCATGGATAATCCATTTGACTAGTCCATACGATCGCATTACGATAACAATGTATCGATCAATTAAGCAACACAGACAACATCGATAACCAACAGTCATCTGAGCGACATCAAGAGTTTCGGTTCTGAAAATGTATTGATTTATCTCCCTGCTTCCAAAGATTGATATTATCGGAACGTTGTGGTCGTACAGAGTATGAATGTTATCCCACAGGGCGATACAGTAGTATGAACTATCTAACTATTCATGTTGTATCAACTTTGTTGTAATATAGTAAAATCAATATGTCATCATAATTGTAATATCTTCACTTCAAAGTTTAAAACATTTTAATACAATAATTGGATACTTTTTGGTTCCTGTGTAGATCATACATGCGTACTGTAGCAGGCCTCAGTTAGCAGCCAATTTGCATCAAAGTCTCAATAGCAAACTATGAAATTATCCAGACCTCTATTGGGGCCCTGAATCGTTTTACAAAACAATAAATACCTGTTGTTCTATCATTTGTTGTCAATGCGTGCGGCTGCTAAGTCATATAGGGAATAACTTTAATCTTGCGGGAAATCGTATAGTAAACAAAATATGTATTGTTGAGGCGAATAAGTCTATCACACTACTCTACAGCGATACCTCTATCGCGAATTGGCTACCCAAAGTTACCAACATTTGTGTAAGGCAGCTTCAAGAACTGTTTGATGTATAAAGTACGTGATTTTGACAGTGCTGATTTTGGCAACATAACATTTCAAGGGAATATCCGCGAAGCATAACGAAGTGTTTGGTTCGCCGATGGGAACCACATATTGATCTCATCAGTACTTTGACTATTCCCTCTATTCATGTTTCATCACGAACTACACATTCAATCACACTACTAATACGATACTTTTATTACAACCTATCTTAAGTTATCGACGTTTGTGGAACGTTGGAACAGCTTATTACACTGTAAAGTAGATCAGTTTGATATAGACGATGATATATTGGCAGCATTCTTGAAAAGTTCAATAATTATCGTGATATTAGATTGAAAATCCGCTCACAGATCGATTCACACTTGATGGTTTCAGTTAGTTTGTGACTGACTGATCGCTGTGAATCACGATGTGTGAGGCCACATAATGCGGCATACGATCGAATACATGTACACAAAATGGGGGATTTTATTCTAAATAAGGTTTTTTTAAACTTAGGAAGCTTTGAATTTCTCAACCCAATCACAATAGAAGACATGGTAAAGCACCGCTCTCACAATTGTAATCCAACAAATATAACAATTTAGGCTAGTGATCCACTTTTCCGAACACTTATACAAGTACACAAATAGTGTTTGAAGCAATCAATAAACACTTTTTCGATAGTATCTATTCTAGAGTATACCATACTGATTATGATGATAATAAAAAGAGGGCGCTCGTATGAAACCGAGAAGTGAGCAGACATGAAAAGAAATGGTGTTTGCTATTACAGTTTATACGTAATTAAACACCCCTTCATAACTAGAGAATCCAGTCCTTCCTTCCTATATTGGTTTCATTCAAAGTCCCTATTTGTGAAACTCATGCCAGCAGGATCTTGTCAGTTATTCGGAGAATTGGTAGAACCCACTTGTATTTATTGATGTCACCAATCATCAATATTACTAGTGTGTTCATACTGTGGCCTCTCCAACTTCAGTTACAATGTTATTATGATAATATAGGCTAATACCAAGCCTCGATTACAGTTACACGAAATTATTCTCGCATGCCAATTAGAAAATTGTGTAGCACCTCTTGGTACCATTATGGGTGGAGTGACTGGAGTCATGCTGACGGAAAGGTTTAGTTCGTCCAAGGTAGTGGCGAAGCGCTGGAACTACTACTACTTGCCGTCGTGACCACCTGTGAGAATGGAGATGGTCGGGTGGTAAGTCAAAGTCAAAGTCTGATCGATTCAATTTGTGCTCTCCTAACCCCTAATGCCTAATTTCGAAATACCAAACTGCCAACTATCAAATGTGAACAATATTGTTCACATCTGGCGAGTAGAAGCATCTCATACGGTAGGCCCAAGTGGTCAAAGGAGCCCAAGACATTCAACTATAGCATTGAAACACGCTTTGAACGCCACTATAAGATCGTGTGTCACATTTCAGTGTTCCAGAAATCATTAACGAGTGATTTCGCAGCTGTTACTTGGCCAACTGGTCGATTAGCAAACGCCATGAACATGATGCTGAGCGTGCATCATGTATTTGGGACGTGGCAGAGACCCATAGGGACGTGGTAGTATAGCGACGAGTTACTTTTTTCCATTCCAACCAGATAAACAAGAACAAAGGGATGTGTGGTGATTCCTTGCTGTATTTATGATATGATAACAAGTGTGACCCTGACGCACAGCCAGGGCAAACAGGATTTTTCAGTTTGGGCGAGGTGGGCTGCGGGATGAAACATGAATGAACCAACCTGCCCCATCACAGAGGGCTATAGCATACCAACTGACATTGCTCATTGTCATCTGATTGTTGCTTGCATCCTCCCAATATCATGGCCAAATACTAGCATGAACTCACTGCTCAGAATCATTGGCACAATTGTCTATCATTGAAGGGAAGAATGTAACAAATGATACTGTTTTCTTTATTTATTCTGCATATATAATACAGATAATTATATGGGTGATATTTTCTCAGTAATTACTGCCAAATTCTACTATATATATATCAATACTGTCATATTGGCAATTTCATACTCTAGTGTTGTTCGACAAAGAGTGTCATGCCCTGGCCATCAGGCCATGTCATCAAATGCTGCTGTACATGTTGACAGACAGTTCATGGAACCGCTCGTTACATGCTAACGTTCTCCAGATTTCGCGTAACTGCATAGATTCCTTAAACCTTCGGCAATTAATCGAAAAGTGAGCCAGCCAGGAACATGAGAATGACTAACACTAATGACCGAGAGCTGATTTTACTGCCGCCAATTGTCCCCTGGTATGGTCGAGGAACCGTGATTTTTGATATTGACAATGACAATGGGTGAGTATTATTGTGAAGCGCCATTGAACATGTTTCATGATGGGGGCGCTATATCGAGAGATTTATATACTTTATACACATAGGAAGTAGCCGCCAGACCATCAAAGTACACCGTACCCAGTCACAGTCACTGTCGCTAAAAGTACAGTCAGGTGTCACCTGGGATTCCCTGCAGTGCATCCTGCCTACAAGATTATCCGACCTGTCGACCGGAACACCTGGGTGAAATGCTTTCTTCATCATTTTCATTCAAAGCGATTATTTTCATAATTTCACGATGAAGGACAATGAAGCTGATTCCCTCAGGCGATAGGTTCACCTAACAGTACTTCACATCATTACTGTATCGTGAGACTGTTGTACTTGTAAGGTTCAGTCTAATACCCAATACCTTACAAAATATTTTCGCTCTAAGTAATAACAATTTGGGGAAGGAATGGGGACAATCTGTAGTCAATCATCTTCCGCGGACAATTGATTATATCGCCTCCATTCAAGCTGCCCCAGTTTTGACAACGCTAAGCCGACACCACGCTCAATTGGACGATCCTCTGAAAATCGCGGCGCAGTTAAGTCCAATTCAGCTTCACAGCACTAACTTCAAGACAAAGTCGTCCTGTTCACAATCCAACTGCAAACAAATCCGCCATTGACCACTTACAGGTCCAATATTGTTGCTTTTCTCTTCAGTTTCCATTGATGATAAGAACAATATTTGGCATTGGCGGTCGCGAAATTAGGTCGGGGATTGTAGCAGACAAAGGAGGCCTGGACCTAGTTAGCCAGTGGTTCATTGCGATTTGACGCTTATGGCTTCTTGAGAAGCCAAGGTTTACATTGGGCATACTGATAGTGCAAGACGTTGTTCCACTGAATTCTATAGAAGGACCTTTCCCCAGAAGAGCCCAACATGGCATATACCAACAAACGAAGGTTTAAAGCATGGGGGCTGGTTGTGTTTTTCATATTCACAAAACATATCAGTAGTATAAAAAGTAAAATAAATATGTAGTGAACGAATGAATGGATGAAATAGATGACCCTGGTTTAAGTGTTCATCTAAATATCGCCGACGAAGAAATCGTAAAATGTTCATATTATGCTCAGAACTTTATCTATCTCGGGAAGATGCTGTCTATAGTTTCAATAAACAAATCATGATCACAACCGTCACAGATCAAGCCTTCACGTGCAACATTACGATGATCCCATCTATCCTGTGTCAAACAGGGGTTACTGGAGTAAAATATTATAAATAGTAACTCCAAAGAAACCTTCAGCAAGTTGAAATGGTAATTCAGTGTTACCGCCTAACTGTATAAAGACAGATAAATAGCGCGTCTGTCTCCCCTGAGACGTTGTTGGTGTGACGTATATTTGGCCCCCCATCCGTCGCTATTGGACAGAACTATAGGACAACATTGTTGTTATATAGAATGAAGATGTGAAACCCCCAGTTACTTCATCATTGCAACTAAAACTGGGTAACTGGCAGATACAGGAACGTATCTATGAACCACATTCCATAGGGAAGAGTGATGAATGAACTCCCGGCCCTAAAATAATATTGGCATTGCATCAGTAGAGGCAATATAGTCATGGGACTACAATATGTGTGTCAGATCAAATAAGGATTAAGAACAATCTTTTGGATTGCAACTTGGTGAACAATGTTAATGGAGTTTCATTGATGGAACGATAATATTATGCGTAAGTGTGACTTTTTAGGCGTTTAAACATAGGTTTGGTATCTGTAAGCGACTCTGTAGAATATTCTAAGCAGATACATCTCGTAGGAAGTTGATGATTAGGATTACTGCATGAGAGATTGACGACGAATGCTAATGATTTTCCGGAAATATAGGAACCGTCAATAATCATCGTGCATGTTATAGACAACTTTATTTTTCATTATGCCTCGGTCTGCCCGTCGTCCAATGAGATGATCGCCCGAGGGTCCTATTTGCGGCTGTGCCCAGCATAACATATAGAAGCCCGTGGATCGAAGCCGTTTGGAGAAATACCCTTTTAGTTGCCACGAATTCTGACAGCTTGTTGTATCATAGTCAGTTATTTTACATCTGGTCGATATGGAGAGGATCCTCCGCGTCTGCTAGCCTTCAGCGATGTCATTTTAACCCCACAACGTCAAGTAAAGGACCAAAATATGAGGGGGAACTGGGCGTAAGTAAAAACATGTCCTTATGCCGTGAAAGATAAACTATCGAGTCGGCCCCCGGCGAGCGATGCTCCAGTTGCATAAAACGGCGATGAAAGTACATGCTGGTACTGCTGTATGTGTCTCTATGAGCTCGAGGTAACTGTCCCCATGTATATATTTACACGGGTAGTATGAAGATGGTTTAAAATACTATAACGAAGAATGGCTGAATGACGTAGCCAACCATTTCCATTTGGGGGATGGGATACAGTGACCAAACCCACTCAAACACTTGAAAAGCTGTTTAGAAGTTGAACAGCCTTCTATATGCCCCTTGTGGCTCAGTTTCCGTTCCAGAGACAGTGTCGCAGTCCTAACTTCTTCTCATGAGGTTCAGTTGCCAAATATATGACGTTAAATAAGTTTCTGCTTTGACACGTGTTGGAATATTTCCCATCACGAGGAATAGTGGCACAAATCTCAGAAAGGGGACCGGAATAAACAAACTTCCGCAACTATTTAAACTAGCTTACTCGTTTTGACCGCACACCGTCGTCCTGAGTTGTTCGCAGAAGTCAAAGTTTGACTTCAAGTAACCTCTAGTCTCGACTAAAACGAAAGGATCAAGCAATTAACAATTCTAAATTGTAATGAGGTAGTTTACGGAATCTTCTAATTATATCTCACTCGTCAACCCCCTGCCTTCATTCTTATAGGCATACATGTATTTACTATCTCTGGTGGAATAAACGCTACCGATTCGCTAACCAATTTTGAGACAATCTGTGGGAATCCGTGCTGCATAATGTATTTGAGTTTGTTGTGATATGTTCTACTGACCAGTTGTTGTACATAAGGCGTTCCACAGTCAGTCAGTCAGTCAATTGAACTGATGTTGTTATTGTTGTTGCCGTTGTAGCTGCTGCTGATTAGTGTATTATTTAGGGAATAATTGTGAGGGTATGAGGTCATTTATTTCATTTAAGACCGATGATGACGTCATCACAGCGGCGGACGACCAAGCCGCAGG
>JAUOBX010599697.1:9286-19681 GCA_032360705.1 Eupentacta quinquesemita | reverse complement strand
AGTTGGTGAGATATGATCGATGTTGTTGGTTGGTCGGTTACGTTTGTTAGAGAAACAGAATGAAACTTCGGTGTAATGTCAAGTTATTCAACACAATATAATACATAGGGAGTCCTTCAACCTGTGCAGGTGTGATGTCACAAGTTATAGCGAAATCGGGACTTCGCCTACTTTGGGGGATAATGAACCAAATTATGAAGGTAGATAACTATCCATAGGAGCATCGTATGGGGATGGGGTTGGGCCTATAAACGTAGTTTTCCATTGTCTACTTTTTTTCGTAATATTGTTTTCGTTTTTGTTTTTACTAAAATAGAATGGAGAACTATATGCAGAATGATATACGTCTATACACCAACAAAGGGCTAGCATAACACACAAAATCTTCACATATCTTGTATAGTAGAATAGCAAATGCATTGTCAGTATTTACATGACATCAACCCTAATGTTTTAGTTCAATTGCGTTATACCTGTATCTTATAGCTATCTTGTTATATTCAACAAAGCGGAGCGGGACTGAACGTTTATTTCCTCTGCCATTAACCAATACACTGATAAGTCACCAACTAGTTTGAAGCGTATATATCAAGGCATAGGTCTAAACATTTCACCGCATAATGACTATTACATTCTCGCATGCCATTAGCGTACATGAAGAGACCCTGACACTAGGAAGATATGGGGATATGGGGAACGATTGAATCTACGTCATTTGAAACATATGCATACCGGTAAACTAAACGTTCCATAATTATATTGTCACATGGGATCACAATTAAAACCATTTCCTATGCATGGAATGACTTGTTTTAATTTCATTCATGAAATACCTACATGAACAGTTGAAGCAAATAAAATATGTTGTTGTTCTTCATAAGTGTGTATGTATACTTTACGCGCTAATTTCTGACTCATCCTTGACACTGCCAATTTGGAAAAAGTAGGCCCTATGGATTTTGTTACCATCGAACTACAATGGTATACGATGAATTGTATCAGGTAGTATCTTGCAGCAGTGTGTACTAGTTCAATGACGGATTCGGTCATACTAACATTGTAGGGGAAAAGTGAGTATGTAATGTAGTGAGTGAGTGCAAAATACTGTATGTTTTTTCGCCAAGGATTGATATTTGCATTTAACTGCAAATGGAATATTTGCTATCATTCTAATTCAATAACTATAATTCACGTACATTACCTCGATAACAAGCCATGTTTTCCGGAAACAAGTCAGAGTGACCCAACATAACAGCCGCTCGTCCTGGAGTAGAGGATCTATATAATTCTCCAAATCAGTGACCACCAACAATTTCGCTTTGTATACACAGTACAAACTGTAAGCCTACACTACCATCGGGATAATTTGTTAGACACTACAGTGAATGACCTTCTACGCATTGACACCTCAGACGTGACAAGAAATACGATCTTGATACTGTGTCGTCAGTCATACACTGGAAATTAGCGCTTTTGATCAGGAATAGATACATGCAAAGTGACAGTTACGACAGTTGCATGTACTTGTGAATCATTGTTTGTAAATGAGTATTCAGCAGTCCACAGTAATAGTCAACCGCAATAGTGCAGTTACTGGATTGATTCAAGCGATCTCGTTATCTCGTGCTGATGGGTTCAAATTACACATCGTATGTATCCTTGTTACTTAAAATCACCATTTGAAAGCAAGGTAAATTATGAGATTTAGTTAGTTTGCCTACATAACGGAAATATCTTGTTCAACGGATGACACTCAAGTACGGTAAGTAACATAATTATAATTATATATGCGTAAGCAGCGGAGGAGAAATCGCTTAGGTACATTGGTCTTATCGATTTCTGGCAAGCAAGGTGATATATAATGATTGTCGAGCATGAGATATGTGAATGTCCCCTCTTTTGGATGGAGACACGCATAGGCGGTATATCATGTGCGATGAATAACAGGTTAATACCCTGACATGGAATCACCGCTAGCTGATCCTCAAACCCGAGTGTAACACACTAAACTCACTAGACCCGGCTTGTATCACGATGGATATATATATATATCGATGGGCAATTTAGTGACATAGGGACACCTTGTACACTCGCAGACGAAACAAATCCGTAAAAATACTAGATGATTGAACATAATGAGCACTTGTTGTTAACATACACAATCATAGAATGAGTAACTACTCACATGAAGCATCCACTGCCATTGCACATTGCTGACAATATTTGCACATTGCACATTGCACAAACCGTTTTCATTGCTGACAATATTTGCAGCAGTTGTTTTCGTCGTTCACTGGCTATCGTATATAACTGATACACCCTTCAATATTCGCTCAAGATGTATACTATAATAAATGCAAATGACTCGCCATATAGGTTATACAAATCCAAGGTAGTTTACAGTGACACTTTGTGATTGAAGAAGTCGTGGTCGAAAAATATCTCTAGAATGCCAAACTGAAACATTAATAAAAAATAACATACGTTCCGTAATTATCTCAAACATAATTTTGTGTTCCACGTAACGTAAATTGTTACAGTCATGTACCAGTTATGATTGATTCAAATTACTTGTGGAATGTAATTCAGTTTAGTTTTGTTTAGTTATATTAACAAACAATGTAATATGTGGGCTGTCTATATGTACATGTTTCGTGGGACACTCTCGCACGAATGATTCGAAATGATAACAGTGTAGATATGTACATACGTATATACGTACGGTAAGAGGTCTTAGCGATTCTACATGATACCCGGAGATTGTGTCATTACCGGGCAAGATGTCCAGCTGAGTCTCTGTGGTCAGTGAGGCAAATGAAATTACTCTTGGATCGTGGTGTATGATTTTTGTCCGGCTGCTTTTCCCGAAGGTATTCATTCTGTTCATAATTACCATAATTGAATGCATCTGTTGCTGCGGTATGTGGTGACGTCGCGACGAGAAGGTTATACTTGGCGAAATCAAATCAAATAATGATTAAACATTTTCGACGGTGAGATGACAGTGCGCCATGAATATTTTCCCTATCCGTCAGTTTCATACCTGTCGCTGATAGTTTCCACTGCATGATATCTGATTTGTAGTGTTTGGTGATCTTGATAGTGTGTGTACTAATCAGATGCGATCTAAAATTATGGGAAACATATACCGTTTGGGAATGTCGATAGGTTTTCTGCTTACGTTCTCTTCTTATTGTTACGTGGTTATAGAGCGATTCATCAGGAGGACTGTCATTAGCAGACATCACTACGGTAATGGGATCCGGGTAGGCCTACAACCAATGAAACTCATACAGAGTATGTCACAGTTATTAATGCCCATGTCATCACAGGTACCTAATTATCGCCTGGTGCAAAAATAACGAAGAATTTCTATCCATTGTATCGATATAGGCCCCTAAGAATACGTTTGATTGCATATGGTGATTGCCTAATAAAATCAGAGTTGTTAATACTATTAATTAATGTCGTCTGAATCATCGAACTAGAAGTTTCCGCTAAACGATGTAATCACCCAAGTCACCCACTCTTTCCATATCAACCACGCAATGCAACTTGAGAAATGTATCCTAAGAGCAAACCTCGTCATTGACAGTAGAGAGTCCCCGTGAGGAATACAGTCGAATATATACCAATCTAGGTGACATCTGATCTTTTCAAGCGTAGAACGTGTGAGAAACACGTTACCACGGCAGTGTGTAAGATTCCACCACCTTGATGGATGTCGATGGTCGCTATGAGAAATGAAGCTGAACGAGGATGTAATGTTAGAACGTTGTCTAGCACAGGACTGTCATTTTCCATGGCCGAATAGAATGAGCCAGAGAGGCCTACTAATCTCAGACTGGCATGACAGAGGGCCATCTATCTGACCGCTAGGGTTTGGATGCCTAGACTGTTCCAGGGGCACCCAATGAAGAAAGAACGACATCAGCGAGTATAATACAGCATCATCGGCTAGGACAAGTCCCGATAACGTGACTTCCCTCATTCTTATTCATCCGATGAAGAAAACGTCGGTTGAAGCAATAGCCTAACTGTTTACCTGCCAGGCGGGATCAGCCAGGTGAGGCTTCCGCACTAAAAAGGCCAGTATCTCCCTTGAAGGCGCTCCTATAGCTGACCATTCAATAGCGGATGTCACACCAGGTGCCCCCGTTACCACTCGGCTCGAATCCCGGGCAACTACTACAGTTTCGAGCGGCGCGTGACACCGAGGACAGCCTATGTAGCCTATATGATACGTCGGACAGTATGGGGCTAATGGTCGATACTGAAATGTTGGAAAATCATCAACAGTGGTAGGCGAAGGGATGAGTTGCTATTATATCTGTTCACCCGATGCTATGCTGAAATGCAAAGCGGAGCAAATGACAGGTCTTAACGATGAACTGTAATAGTAAAACTCAGGCATAGATAACATGGATATGATTGAAGGTAATCTCTAAATCTACTCGCAATGCTGCGCAACTTGGGACATGTCATACCAGTATCAAATATATTTTTCAGGGCACTCTCTGTCGACAACGCCAGTAATTAGCTGCAACAATCGTTGCAATTATATGTCGATCGCCCGAGATATATCTTACGAGTATGACTTTAATGAGGTCAACACAACTGGTGATTCATGATTAGAGCGCCACTAGATTATGTGGGTTCTACAATGATTACGAGATACAGAGTGAGGGAATGTAGTTCTTCATGAGACACTACAGTGAAGAGGTGCGTTAACAGTATATATGACCTATGGTAGTAGAGGTATTGCTTCAGTTCGTCAAGTTTTCAGTCGGACACTCCTTCAGTTCGAGAAGTTTTCAGTCAGACACGTCTCCAGTCCGAGAATAGAATATACGTCTTCAGTTCGACAGGTTTCCACTCATTAGCTGCGTCTATTAGGATATTGTCCCGTCTATTACACATCAACTGTATCACCATGACTACATCCAACGACACGCTGATGCTCGCTGGTATAGCTTACCAAACGTACAAACAAGGACCCTCCACACCAATCATTATAACAGAACTCACACATTGAGTGTTCTGTCAGTGACACCATGTCCAGCGTGTCATTATGACTCTCATAGTGATCTAATCACTACGTCACTAAGTTCACCACATCGTTTCAGTACCTCACGCTAAGGAATTAAATAAATTGTGGAACTCTTGGTCATATTGCACGGACTTAGTACCTTCCCCCCTTCAAGTTACTAACGTATATTTAAAAGGTCTGTTTAAACACCCTATCAAATGATCTGCTTGAAGGGATTGGTAATGGTTTAAGAGTTTACCACCCTGTGTTTGGTATGCTGCCGTTACCACGTAGTAAAAATTAATAATTAGTTAGGCCGCCAGTATAATTACCATGATTATTCCGACCTCTGAAGACTAATTGCGTACATGTACATTCCATTACGTGAGCCGTCAGACTTCAGGCTGGGCAACATGTTCAGGGAGAGTTACAGTACTGATATGTTATTGCTATATTAGTCGAAGAGAGAGGCAAGGATTTACAAATGTGTGTTATATTGCATGTTACGGGGCTATATTGACTCACATCTAACTTGTGAACATGTCATTTACACTTCCTCACAGGTAGCAAGATGTATTGTGTGTAGGCTAAAATTGATTGGAACACAGATTATAATGAGAATGATTTATTGGAGTCTGGTATCACCACACTTTCTATATTGTTCGACCGTTTGGTCAGAAGCAATTTGAATACTAGTTTTTCAATCCTAAAGAGACCAAGTGGGATTAACCAGGCAAGGAAACGGCAGTACAATGATCACTCTCTCGCTTGCTATAGCTGAACAATCAATACCAAATGTCATGCCCAGACACCCCGTAACCACTCGGCGCAATTCTCGGACAACTGCTTTAGTTCCGAGCGAAGCGTGGAATAGGGAAGAGGTATGTTGCTCATGTGCAGCATTGGCCAGTATAGGGTTAATGTGATATATCACACTGTGGCGGTGAGCAGTACATCATCCACAGTTATACCACTGGCAAAATATAGTTAAGTAGTGGTTTGAAGGGAAAACAAGTCGATTATCGGATAATAATGACCATTGACTGGAACTGTGGTGCTAACAACATCAGAAGTACCATACGTACGTATAAAATCAGCGAGTGTATACTAAGTATATAGTGCTAACCCAGAAGTAATGGATCTCGCAGCATCCGTTTATAGAATTCAACACGTGATCAATTGCAATGACATTTCCAAAATACTACCGATACCACTGCCACCGCTTGGCAGTTGTGTTATCAGCGACGTGTACCTGACGTGACGAGAAATACGTTATTGAAACTCTGCCACTAAGTCATATCACCGTTTTCGGTAATACATACATACAAATATGACAATTTCATACTCAGTTCACAGTGATAGTTGGATTGGTTAAAGCGAGCTTGTTATCCGATGCCGATGTAACTATTCAATGTATCCTCCAACTGATGACTTTCTCAAGATTGCTTCCCAATTGTTGGCATCTTGCGAGATATGCAGTGATATTCTAATACGACATATGAGTAGTATCAACACTGGAGGTGTGAATGAGCGTATATTAATTGGTTTATTTAAAATTACATCTCAGCTCTTAGGATCGCCACCTCTCTACATATAACGCTGAGCTTTTAACCAATGAGTTTTGCATCGCATTTCAGCACTCGGTTCAGCCATCTGTCAGATATCTACGCTGGGGCACGCAAGGGGATCAACATAGTGAACCCATCACTTGGAATCACTAAGCTCAGTATTCAGCATTCTTAGTAGGCCAGAGTGAAACAATTAGATGAGCAGAAACTAACCATTCCGAACAAATCCGCGTGTGGAGCATCGGAGGAACTGTTTACGTGAAGTGGTAATATCGATATATGAAAAAAAGCCTGGTGGCCAATTACCCGATATCTATCCGCCGATTTAAGCTGCGATATATACACAAAATGTGTAAACATCTGTTTAAAATTTCGCGCCTAATGTTTAGTTCTACTGCTGGGAATTACTATTAGGCCTACCGTCAATTGCTATTACCATTTACTGGCGTAGCCTACCTGTGTGCCATGATCAGGAAAAACACCATAGGGCCTAGATCGCTCTGAGACTGCTGGACAAGCAGTGATGAAAATCTACACTGGATAATATTTTGATCATCATCATCATCACCATTATTATCATACTGTGGTTTTGCAATCGTGACGATATCCAGTCTCTTTCCAGAGCCTGAAACTATACCCCGTTTCTGATCGAGATCCCCGATGTAACAAGCACAATGGAAATTCACAGTCACGATTAGGCCTACACCACAATCCACATGATGCCGCCCCAACGAATCACATCAGACCATCTAGTATAAATCTCGTTCTTCATCCCATGTCGGAGAAAGACGGATTCATTCCCCCTGCAGCAAGGGTGGTGCCAGAGGGGACATGCCCCCTTTCCACCGTCAGTGATTTTTTTCTTGTCGGGAAGTTTCACAAGCGATTACTTCACTCCCAGGCTCAAATGTAAATTTAGTAACAATTCCCCGCCCCCCTCCCCAAATATGATTAGTTACTAAAATTAGGACTGGTAGGTCTATATGGTACGGGTCTGTTACTGTGATATGATAAATGTTTTTTTCAATAAAAAACAATGCCGGGACTGCAGACAGAAAATATGACCTTGTCAAAAAAGTAGCTGCTGGTGCAGGGGATGGGGTGAGCTTCGATTTCGAATTTAGCTCTAATAACTCCAGAGATAGTGTATATAGCTTGGCCTATATGTATGAATCATTTGATATGTTGGCCTATGTGAAGTTACGCCATCGTGTATTGTCTCATGCATGAATAACAACACGGGCCGGTGTCAGTTGTCTCAAAACCAAAATCTGCGGCCTGGGTGCGAGCGATGCGACCCGATGATATTCAGTAGCATGTTTTGATTGCCCACTGTGCGACATCCCGGTGATGCGCTCCCGATGCCGATGTCCGAAATTTTTGAACATGTCCAAAACTGCCCGATACGCGCTGACGCCGATTTGGCCGACCGCAGACTCCTCTCTGCCTCTGCGATGTCGATGCGATGTATCGGGCAAGAGGTCGGCGGATAGTTATCGGGCAGAGGGCATCGGCTTCAAGCAATGTGACATTTGTCCATTATCGTCATGATATTATGTGTAGATGTCCTCTCTGCGGGATGTAGACGCGTAGGTCCTTCACTCATCGCAGCAGGGAAATGGTCGCAGATGCGGCATACCAACAGGGTAACATCCCAATTAACCATTCGGAGTTCGTTCGGCGATACTCCTACTGTCCTACAAGATTGTGACTCGTTGACCGGATGCATTGCCGTTCGGTATTACATGTCATGGCTTCTACCTCTATGAATCGTCTCACCAGTCAAATCAGCCTAATTAGGAACACATACGTTACATATTGGGAAATGACACAACATTGTTTTGAATTAGATAATAAACCATGAGACTGCTCTGACTGGTAAAAGTTCATGGTGATATCGCACGTGCGCTGGACAATCAGCAAAATGTTGCTCTTGTGATGCTGGATTTAAGCGCGGCATTTGATACTCTAGATCACACCATATTGATTCAGCGCCTTCATCATTATTTTGGCATTTCCTCCAGCGCATTGGAGTGGGTCAAGTCTTACCTAATTGATAGATTCCAAGTTGTGGTCGTTGGTAATTCCATCTCGCCACTAACACCTCTGGTTTATGGTGTCCCACAGGGTTCTGTTTTGGGACCAAAGTTGTACTCTATGTATGCCAGACTCGTTGGAGACATTATAAGGGGCAACGGCCTTCGCTATCACTGTTATGCTGACGATACTCAGATTTATGCTTCATTCGACACCTCTATCAATCCCACAATAGCAAGTTTTCTTCCAAATACAGGCCTGTCGATGATTCCTCTCGCACTCTTCACTTCGGGGACACTACTGTTGAATCCGTTGATCGCGTTGAAGACCTAGGAGTTAATTTCGACAGAAATCTCACTATGGCCAAACAGGTTAATTATATTTGTAAGAGTTGTTATTACTCCCTTTGTTATATTGGTCGTATTAGAAGGTTTATTACGGTTGATGCATGTAAGTTGCTCATACAATCACTAGTTATATCTTATTGTAACAGTCTGTCCCATGCGCTTCCCCTGTCACTCCTTGGTCGTTTGAAGCGTGTTCAAAACACTGCCGCACATCTGGTCATCTGGTCATGAGCACATAACACCTATTCTCATGGATTTACATTGGCTCCCGATTCATTATCGCTCTCATTACAAAATTCTCATACTTACTTACAAAGTTCTACATGGCATGGCTCCTTGTTACCTTACTTGTATGTTCAATGTTTACCGACCCACTCGCTCTCTCATGTCCGCCAGCAAATCTAGACTAATCGTCCATACATGCCGCACAAAGCGACATGGGGAAAGGGGGTTTGCTACAATTGCAGCCGTACTGTGGAATTCGCTTCCACAACACATTCTTTCCTCTACTAGCCTAAGTATCTTTAAAAGCAAAGTTAAAATTATTCATATAAACTTGCCTAATAATTTCATATTCTCCCTCTGTAAAGCGCCTTAGAGCAGTCCTTGACTGATTAGGGCGCTACATAAATTATTATATATTTATATCATTATTAATTATTATGATTCAATTACCTTGTGCGTCTTCGTATCCAATAAAATTATTTCATTCGTTGATCGCCAACACACACGCTCACAAAATCTGAATTTCGGACTGTCCTACTCCCAAGGGGTTTCAAGTCACTCTGGCTTACTTTCCGTGAATCACGTCGCTCATTACGAATTATTCAGGGGTCTGTTTTTTAATTTCGACAGACAGTGAAAAAGTTTTGAAAAGTTAATTTTATTATTAGGCTAAATACCCTATGAACATATATTGTTATATATATAGGGCCATATATGGGGCTATATATATAGAGCTATATATATATATGACCCTATATATATATATACGAAATAAACCACGCTTTGGTCTCGAAGGAAAGATGACTGTGATCAATAAATCCCATCCAGACGGTACCAAACTTTTAAACTAATTGTTATTATTGTCCACATCTGTAGACAGAGGGAATTGTTTATCTGTAACTCTGAACGAACAGGTGGGTTATTTGTTGGTTTTAGTCTTGTGGATCGGCTGTGCGCAGTCAGGGCAGATCCGTAGCTGTGTAAAGATGCAGAGATGTTGAGGAAGCAATGTTGGCAAGGCATTGGATAGCGAGTGATCGAGAAAAGTGTGGTTCCACCTCGACACTATAATTATATTCATCATGTGCAGGCACTTCCACAAAGGCCGTCCACAACAGTCGCAGCATAAAAAATCCAGGTAACTGTATAATCCGAATAGCATTCGTGATGTTATTTTATCAATTTAAGA
>JAUOBX010598586.1:0-15942 GCA_032360705.1 Eupentacta quinquesemita | reverse complement strand
CCCCCCCCCCCCCCCAATCGCATGACTCTAGCAACGGCCCTGGGGGTAGGAATCAGGACAGAGGAGTAGTAGGCCTACGGAAGAAAGGGGTTCGGACATTGCAAACGAATGGGCACAGGGGGTAGGACCAAATCTCCAATTGGGTGCATTCCTGGAATTATTGGACAGTCACACGGGTGGAGTTCCAACTAGCCTATATAAAGGCTCATAATAAACTGGCTGGTGGGAAGATTGGCCAAGAGCGAGGAATCGCGACACAGTTCTGTGTCTCGTTAGAGAGCAGCTAATCGTTTTGTTCGCGGTCGTCAACATAGCCGATCGAGCAAAGAAAACAAAAAAGGTGAGCGAGTGTGCGCATTTGTTTTCCATATCTGTTGTTAAGACTTGAGGAATGGAACACTTTCACAAGCGCATGTGGATCGTTTACTGATGTTACAAGTACTCTTTCCCTCTATTGACCATTACCAGCTAGAATCTCCTTCCAGTCTGAGTCTGAGCAGTGAGTTTGGGAGACCAACAAATATTTCGCAAAACTAGTCCCTGTGTAGTGCACCCGTGATAACTACAGTACAGAGTCCATATTAAACCAAGACAAGAGACAAGACTGACTGAGCTCGTGAGCACGTCAGGTGTGTGAAGCGTACCGTCCATGAGAGAAATGGGGCGAGGACTAGGCCTACCTAATTTTCCACCAATGGTTCAGACTCTTTGTTTATGCGTTTTTGTTTCCTTTTCATTTATGCGACTGCTGCTCGGGACCCATGTAGGCTAGGCTACTGAGTACTGGCTACTACGAAATATCAATGGTCTGAAGAAAGTCTGAAAAATGGCACTGGCAGCCTACTACTTAGGACCTAAAGATTAATGGGAAAGTAGAATAGGCATAGCCTTTCTATCCCATATTGTGTCGAAAAATTGTTCAGTGAACAGTTCAGCATCATTCATCATCGACAGTTTTATTGAATTCGCTGATTGTAGTTGCCTCAACTGCTCTATTTGGTAGCGCATTCCAATCGTTAATGACTTTCCGGCTGAAGAAGTTCCTTCTTATCTGAATTCCCCTTTGTAAGATGTGGTTTGAATAACTTCAAGTTATCACCTCTGGTAGCCCTCTCTGACTGAGTATTGAAAGAATGTCTCTGTATCAACATTGTCAGAACCTTCAAGTTGGATATCTTGAAAGCTTCTAACAGTAACAGGTCTCCCTGTTTCCCAATGTTTTTCCATGCTGGAAAGGTGTAGTGCTGACAAACGCTCCTCGTAGCTTAGGTGACGGATAGCTGGTATGGTTTTAGTAGCTCCTTAGTACCCTTTCCAGAACCTCAATGTCCTTCTTTAAGTTTAAGTAAGGCCTCCAAGCTTGAATACAGTACTCTGAGTGTGGACGAATGAAAGAGGTAGCCTAATGCAAAGTGATAGGTTCTCTTCATTAAGATACTTGAATGTTCGTCTTATTACCCCCAGAGGAATTGATGCCTTCTACGCAGCTTCTGCACACTGGATACCAGATTTGAGATGACAACTCCAAGATCATTTTCTTCAGTAGTTTTCTGGAAGATGGTACCATTAATACTAGTATAATTGAAGCCTAGATTGCCTAAATATCCTGTGTTATAGCCTAACTCCTGGGAAGGATACAAGTGCAAGTGTGTACAACTTTGAAATTAGAACTTGAGTGGCCACCACTCAAAGGTATGCCCTAGAGGCCTAGATGATGGCTACAGTGTATGCATGATATGCTCAACGAATGGCCAGTATTCTTGTAACTGCATCATGTTAAATGTATTTTTTTCTGTTTAAACAGTCCACAATGAACTCACGGCTAACCTGTTTCCTAAGGCCAGCCTTCACCAGGGCATGCTCACTTTGCCAAAATTTTGTGACTGTAGCCAACCCAGAAGGCACCAGTACCAGGGCCGACAGAGGAAAATGGATGTTCACTGCAAAGACAAAGCCAAATGTGGACATGGATTACATCGAGGAGAATATTGCTTCAGTGGCTGCAAATATTCAAAAACGAAAAGGGGATGCAGATGTCTATAAAGTGGTATGGAATTTGACTAAACCAATTGATTGATTGATTGTTTGTGTCATATCTTAGTTATATATTACAAATGTTTGTTACATCTGCGCATAGACATTGCAGTGTTTCTTTTACGATTATCAATCTGCATCAATCACAACAGAGTTGCAAGCTGCAAGTTGCTTCATGCAAACTGATCCAAGCACTCTGCAATTGAAATGAGAACAGCATAGGTGATGAGACCTGAAATCTATGTTTATGGTTGCCGTTGGAAGAGTCAATATCCCGTAGTGCTTTACCCTTTCAACTCCCTACAGTACTGTCCTGTGTGACCAGCTTTACAGAACACATCTATCAATTTAATTCATTGAGGTTTTCAACAAGACCATAAGATCTTACCGACTCACCAGCTTCCTACTTGGTTGATGATAAACACATGGCCTGCACAAACAGTGTACACTCTACGCAGTAATGAAAAAATAGTTCATAATGACGCAGGGCATTCTTTCTCCTTCGAAGAAAATGGTTATTCCTTTTACCTCAAAGCATCACAAAATCACAAATATGTTCCCCACACTTGGGACAATAACATAGTCAAGAATTCTGAAATTTACATAATTTCTGACGAGTTGAACATATGTGGATCATTTTGTCTGTTTTTGAAGCCGCAGTCTGCATGAATTTCTCCTCCAAAGCCCACATGGCTGTACCTGCAGTAGCGACTGCCAGGATGTTGGTGTCTCAGGTCTGCTGTGGTGCATTGGACCAAGTTTTGTAAAAGTTGCGATAAGTCAGGTCAGTCAGCTGTACACAATTACTGTGATTGAACTCTGCCAGGAACTGAGAAAGTGGTCAGATCCTGTGGTTCACTAGTCACCCTTCATATAGGGACAGAAAATGGCCATCCTGAGAGTAGGTTAGGATCGGTTACAGTGCACCCCTTCCCCCGATATCATCTGAGCACTAGTCAAAAGCCGTAAGTCGGTTATCGCCAGTGCTTACTGTATCAACTATCAGCAAGGCTAGGGTTCCTTATTGAGCCTTCATTGTCTTCCTGAACCTTACTTTTCCTTTTTGTCGTGCAGGTAGAGCTTTGGAAGGAAGTACAGAGATTGAAAAGAGAGGTTGATGTGGGAAGAGACAAGGGACATGTAAGTCCAACTCGCTTCCCTAACTTCATTTCATCCACGATATGCTCAAATATATCATCCATGCTCGAAGCACTTTTATATATGACCTTGGTCATAGGAAATGGTACGCACAATCTCAGAGAGTATGTGGTTGCAGCTAACTCACAGTGATGAAGTTGAGTCCCGCCAATCCGAGACCGAGTCTCTAGCATCCGAGTCTCTAGCATCCGAGTCCCTAGCATCCGAGTCCCTAGCATCCGAGTCCCTAGCATCTGAGTCGGAGACCGAGTCCTCAGCTCCGGTCTCGAGAGCGAGACAGGTCTCGAGTCCTCCATCACTGCTAACTCTGCTGATCGTACTCAACTTCTCACAGGTTCCCAATAACGCCTGGGTGGGACAAGGCAATGGAGATGGAGCACCTTGCCTAAGAATGCAATGAAAGACCCAGCTGGCCAAAATTTGAACTCACCATCTTCTGATCTCCAAGTACAAAGAAGTACTGCAATAATTCAATCTTCGCTGATGTTGCAGAAACATTCCTCATTCAAGAAAGTTGTGAGGTTATCCAGATGTGTTCTTTGGCATGATAACCCTTGTCGTTATATCTGTAAAGCGCTTCGAGCATGTCACTGACGTGGAGAAGCGCTGTATAAGAAAGTAGATATTATTATTTTTATTATATGTGCACCAACCTAACATTACAGCTTGACAACTTGATTGAAGTTGTTGCTTGCCAAATTTGAGCTTGGCCTGATTAGCCTAGGGTAAGTCAATTATAACATGGCAATGTGTTGGGTAGGATGGGAAATTGAGATAATGCCCCATACCCAAGGACGCACTAGGAAATCTGAAATGCAGCGATCAGACTCGCCATCCTCCGTTCATATAGTCTGGAGTTTCATCAACTGAGCTGATCTATACTGCTCACAAATTGATTAAAGTTGTTTTCAAAGTGAGCAGTGAATTTGTTTTACCTGGGAGATTGGGGATTTAAAAACCAGAAAAGTGGTACTTATCCAGGGGGGAGAGTGGGAGAATGCGCTGAGAGGATAGGTAGGCAACTGGCACCGACTGTGAGTGACCACTACAGGCACGACTCCTGTCCACATTAGGGTATCCCCCCTCCAAAACAGTGTTTCCATAATATGTGTATCTCGTGAATAATGTTGAGCTGCACATGCATCATACTGATAATAGAATCATATTATGTTAAATCTCAGGTATTGGCCCATCAAATAAAAACTGAACTTGAAGAGGCAGAACATCTTTTTCTGGAGCAAGCTTGTGCCCTGCCCAATGACACACATCCTGACACGGTGAGTAAGTTTTAAAGTAAATGCCAAACATGAACTTTCAGGAAACATGTAAAAAATAAATGAGAACTGGTATCTGAAAAAACTACAAATGTTCATCAGTTCTTCATATAATTTAGTCTGTGATATTACCTTCAAGGCTTCTGGCAGTCTGCTGAGAGGGTGTAGAAGAGCATAAATCATGAGAGTCTATAAATACCAGCAGCTTTCCCATCCTTTCCCATGTTTTCAAACTTTTCATCAATCTGGGTGGAATCTGTCCACTTATGAGAAAATGCGAAAAAACAAATACCACATCTTCACCATTAGCTTTTCTCTGTGTGAGGAAGTGACTGCACATTGGAAGGATGTACTCACATCATTAGTACTATCACACCTGTACATATAGCACAAAATCCTGAGAGTCAATGCGCTGAACAATGCATTGATACAGATAAATTAGAGAGTGACTTGCTTGAAATAAGAGTCTTCATAGATGACTTGTAAGATGAGGAGTCCCGAAGAAACAATGGGTAACTAGTTCCATAGTGAAAGTGCAGCATGGCAGAATGCTTGTTTGCCAATGCACTTGTTGTGTGGTTGAGCAGTGATAGTAGAGTTGTCGGATGAAGCTTGAAGTGCATAACACGGATGGATACTGATTACTACCTGTAGATGGATTGCCGATGGAATCAGTATTCTTATTTTTATCCTGATGTCACATGGGTGACAGTGTTGTGGTGGCGAGGGTCAACTCTTGGAAGTATGGCGGCTGCATTGTCCTGGACAGCTTGTTATCTCTGGGGATGATGAATAGTGGTCCCACATGCCTGCCTTACTGCCCTGTTAACTTCGAGAGGAGAAGGCACCACTAATTGGACCAGATGGATAACAAATCTGGCTGATATACCCAATTCACTGTGTAGTCTGTAATAAATGCTTCCCGCTATCTTTTTGACACGTGGAGGCGGTGAGGTGGTCGACTGGATATGTACTCGGTCTGCCGTGTCAAGGGTCCCTGGGCCTGCTAGTTCGAACCCTGGAGTCGTCGCTAGATTCCTTTTCACCCCGCTGGTTTCTTCGTGTTGGAAAGTGGCCGCACATTTGGATAGTGTACTTACGTCCATCGGATGAGGACAATAAATGTCGTTCCCGGGAGCAAGACTCACACCCCTGCCTCGTTACTTCAGGGCACTCTTCGAAAAGAGAAGGCGAGTTTCGCCGGTGTTCTTCCACGAACAAAACTGGAGCCTCAAAATTTCTGATTAAGGTAATCCTTAGTCTGCTGAAGCACCTTCGGGTGGAAGCATAACACGAGGCGAGAACAGAGAACTTTTTGACACGTTCTAGTGAAGGTTAGTAAGGCAGCGTACAGTGTTTCACATAACAGTAAAAAACAGGCCCCGAACTCATCTACAAAGATTGATAGCTAATAAAGGACTGAAAATGCCCCTCCCCCTCAGCAAATTTAATGCCCCTGGAACTTTTATTACAGATTATACAGCAAATTCAAGTTTGTGCTTTACTGTTTCAGTGGGATGTGTCCCGTCATCAGCTTTGTTTGTATTTCAGCCAATGGGAGACACTGACCGACCTGCTCTTATTGAGGAGGTGGGTTCCAAGTTGGAAGCAGATTTCCAGCTGAAGGAACACACAGAAATAGGGAACCACTTGAATATCATCAGGACAAAGTAGGTACATTGAGGCCGTATACCCCTCCCCGTTTGTTCTTCACTGTTTGCAAAATTATCTCATACAAGTCGATAGGCAGTAGTGTAACGAGTCATGGCTCGTGAATTGACTAGAGAAATTCCGGGGAGATTTCTCCATGTACGAATAGCATAGTGACTTGACTTGGGAACTTACTCGAGTCACGAAAAACATGATAATTGTCTCGACTCGGACCTAAAGTTTGTGACTCGTTACAACATTCGCGGACTGTTCCTGCTCACGAATCTCACACCACTTCAGGAAGTGGAACAAGTGAGTATGAGCACCAGAAGCTCGAGTGAAGAAATCAGTGATGTAGTCGAGTCCTCTCAATCCGAGTCCGAGTCCTTGACATCCGAGTCAAGAGTCCTTAGCTTCCGAGTCACCATGCCCGAGTCGAAGTCTTCGAGTCCTCATGCAAATTTGATTAGTCATGTTTCCCACACATTTGCAACACTTTAAGGTACTCAGAAATGTTCCCTGTCAAGCGAGCGTCTCCAAACTACTAACATGTCTTGAAATGAGTTTTTAGGATGATCATGTGAATGATCATTCTGTGGAAGCCCTGTACACATGTAGGCCTAGAGGTTCCACTCTAGGCCATTATATCCTTATATCGTTCATATTGTTTACCCATTATATCGTATATACACTATCAATAATTAGGAGAGCATTACAAATGTAATTGGATGTGAAGAAGTGGCCAGTATCTTATTACAGAATGAATTATTTTCATTACCTAGCCTAGTAGCCTCGGAATAAGATAATAATACTGCACCAATCCCGACTGAGTTACTATGCACACATGTATCACACAATATGTGTGGTCACAAAAAGGCCTAGATGCCACTGTATGTAGACTGGTTCAATCTAGTATTAGTGTTAATATCAGAGATACCTGAATGCTCATGGTGAAATGAACAATCAATTTAGGTCGAATTCCTTGTTATTCTCATCATTTGAATAGCATGAAAAAATTGAAAAAGAGTCTGGAAGGACTCGGACCGAGTCCTTTGGGCCGAGTTCGAGACATTAACCTCCAAGTCCAAGTCCTTGAAAAACAGGACTCGAGACCGGTCCGAGTCCGGTCTGGAGTCCTTCAGCACTGGAAAAAAATCTTCAACAAATTATGCTTTGTAAATGCTCATTTGTGATTGATATCATGAAGAAAGATCTAACAGAATAATATGGAAAGATCAGGTGAGGATATTTGATACTGCAAAGAGTAGATGACCTATAACAACTAAATTTGTGGAATTGGTCTGATGAGTCCAACATTGCATTATTTTTGGCTTGATGACACAGTAACACGATCCCACTCAGATAGTGGTGGCTAGATGGAGCCCATACTTGGTATGTGTGATGTGTATTCCTCATGATGAGTACATGATCCTTATTGTTTAGGGTCAGGTCAGAGGACAGAAGAGGTCAAAGTTTGATCATCTCATTAACAGGATATATCCTGAATGGTCGATCCGAGCAGGCTGAAATTTGGAGTATAGCTTAATTAGGGAGAGGCGGGAGGGGGTTACAGGATGCCTATTGTTTTTAGTATAGACAGGAGGGTAATTTGAGGGGAAGTTGGGACCTTTTTACATATCAATATTTTGGCCCTTTTGGGCTAATTGTTGACATGATGACTGGAACGCCTCCCCCCCCCCCCCCAGGGGAATCAAGCTCAGACTCGGTATGTAGGTTCCCTTTAAATAAGTTCACAATCCCTATTATATGGGGGGGGGGCAGGTCAGAATTATTCTGAGGCGATCAGAGGTCAATGCAGTTAGGTAGTCTGTAGTCACTTTGAAGCCTTTTGGCTTGGTGATTACCTAGGTCTGTCTTGACAAAGCACTACTTGCATGGTATATATTATCAAACCAACCCATCAATTTGTCTTGTTCATGAGTCAAGTCAGTTGTCAACATGATTTGAGATCTGTTGATGTATCACAATGCTCTATAACTATCTGAACTTTGTTACCCCCCTCTACAGGAATTTGGGGCATATATCTGGGCACCGGTCCTACTACCTGAGAGGTGCTGGGGCTCAATTGGAGAGGGCTTTAGTTAGGTACACCCTCGATAGGCTGGTGAAGCGACGTAACTTCAGAATCATAACAGTTCCTGATATCATCATGCCAGCTGTATTTGTGAGTACAAATCTCCATCCGGAAGAGTGGTCCTGCAGTATCAGTGACGCTTGGCAATGCAATGGGTCCGGGTTTGATTCCCACATTCACCATTGGGCGTTTTTCTCCAAGGGTGGCTGTACTCACAGTGCCAACTGGTGGGGCCTGGGTGTCCGGGCTCTGCTGTGGCGCATTAGATTGAGTAATAATGGGGGGGGGTTGTTCATTATTGCGCTCTCAGTCAATGGTAATCCGTGAGCTGCAAGGTAAATCAATTTCCTCCCTGTTCCATACTCGCTATTTTGGACAATCGCCCTCGATTTTGTTTATGTTACTCTTGGGTTAATTGCAATTAGTAAGTTAATGTTGGATTGTTTGCGTGATTCCCTAATGAACTTGTGTTTTCTAACATGGGGGATTCACAGGAGAAGAATAGACCATGTGTAACAAAAACGTTACCACAGATCTGAAACTCAACAAGTTCTTGTATTCGACTCCCTGCAACCACTGTTGATGTTCCTCCGACAGAATTATACTCCCAAAAAAATAGGTCTTTTCAGGGTACAGTTGTTACTTTGTGTGCAATAAGTCCTGTGGGGCGGCTGTACGCAGTTACCATGGTTGAACTTTAAAAATACAAAAAGCAAAAGCAAAAAGCTTCCACTCCACCAGGATCTGAAAAAGTAGTTAGATCTTGGGGTTCACTGGTCGTCCGTCGGGTGGGGACGTAGAATGGCAGTCCTGGGAGCACATCGAGAATGGTACTGTTCACCCCTGCCTCGATAACATCTGAGCACTAGTCGAGAAGAGAAGGTGAGTTACTGAGTTATCGCCGGTGCTCATCCACGATCAGCACGGCCAGGGTTCCTTGATGAGCCTTCAGTGGCTCCCTAAACCTGAAGCAATCAAATCAAATACTGTGGTAACAGTATGCCTCACTAGGGAGTCTGGAAATGGAGAACCAAAAGATCAACAGCTGTTTGAACTGAAATGCAGAGAATTAGAGAAAATCATTGACCCAAGATACTCAAAACTCAGTAGAAACTCTGCTGGCAAATAATGGCATTTCCCAGCTGTTTCAGGGATAAAGAATCAACCTTCCTTATTTCGGAGTGCTGGTTGGCCAGCTACCAGTGCTAAAGTTCTGGAGATGGAGGCTGTTGGATTATTATTTGTGTTTAAGAGTAGCGTGAGCCATGAAGTGGTTACTAAACTGCAGATGAAATTACATAGGGACTTGAACATTGTGACTTGAGAACTGTGACTCGGATTCGGACTTGCAAGCTAAGGACTTGAATCCAAGAGGAGCTCTGCAATTTCCAGTCACTTTGATGACCAAATGACAATATTGGCATTTACCAGGTATTTTTGGAGGGAGAATGACCACTTTCTGTATTTCAGAGTGCTGGTTTGGCAGCTACCAGTGCTGAAGGACTAGAGACTGGTCAAGAATCCCTATTTCGAGGACTTGTGACTCGTCCTCGGGGTTAAATGATTCGGACTTGACCCAAAAAAACTCAGTCCTTGTCTGAGTACTTTTGTGTTTATTCCACCCAAAAGGATACAAAAGTGTTGTATTCATTATGCCAAAACTCTTGAGATAATACCAATGATGCAGCCAACACCATGGAAGAGCCTATTGGTGTTTTCGAGTAGCCTCAGACATGTAGTGGTTGCTGGACTGCTCCAAACATAGTACAGGACAAATTTGCATAGCGATTTGAAGACCCAAACCCTGTCTCGAACTTGGATAACAAAAACTCTGACTCTGATTGAGAGGAGCAGCTACCACCGACCGCTGCATACCAGCTAAGCTAGAACCTCACGATCTGTTGGCTCCAGGCATCAAAGATTTTCAATCTTCTTGTTCTCTATCATCCCTCAGGTAATCAAAGTGGTTGCAGTTACGAAGGATGGATGTGTACACATCTTCTCATTACAGCTGAATGGGTAAGCTTGTTAACTTTCAGAGATAATAGGAGCCAAAAACAGGGTTGTAGCCAGAGAGAAATCGGTGGGGGCTAATTTATTTGGGGGAGTGGTCAGTACTTTAGACCAGAAGCCCAATTTCCTGGGTTTTCGCAGGCTCTCCAGAACCAACTATTGTAGTTTCAGAGCTTGATACTAACTTTTGGCAACTTACGTACATGAGTGAGGCATTTAAACCATATTACAGTGATTTCTATACTTCCAGGGTACTGGAGGCAGGGAAAAATCTGTGGAAAAAAAAACCTGTTTTTTTTGGAGTGTGGGTCGGCAAGGCACATTTTGGCTCCTAGTGCGGGTCGGTGAAAGCTAGTGGGGGTTTCCCCCGACCCCCGCCGACCCATGTGGCTACAACCCTGCTGTTCACTATATATGTGTAGGACAGTAAAATAAACAAAGTTATCTATGTGGGGTGGGATAATTTTCAGAAAATGTCTTGAAACATATCTATTTTAGTAGTGTTTTATCATATTACTGATTTTTGTTATCCCATTGTAGTTTTTGTTATATATTTTTTTTAGCTGCGGCTGATCTGCTCAAGCAGTCATCATGTCTCTCCGTACGTCTGTTTGTGAATAACTTTGGAACCGTACATGCGATTGACATGAAACTTGGCACACATGTCTGGACTCCAAAAATTTCAGATGAGTTCGAAAGTGGGTGGTGCCGTTGATTTTGACAAAACTGATTATATCGCAGATTTACATGTTTCGGAACGTGACCAACTCTTTTGGCACCATACGACCCCACCCAGCGGCCTTTTGGAATTTTTCGACGAACTGATTTTATCGCATATTTGTGCGTTTTGGAACGTGGCGATCGTTCCAAGACCAACTTTCAATTTCACCCATTACTACCACACCCGGGGGCTATTTTGAATTTTTCGACGAAACTGATGTTATCAAGATTTACACGTTTCGGAACATGGCAATCCTTCTGGGAACAACTTTAATTTTGGCACCATACGACCCCATCCAGTGGCCACCCAGTGGTCTCATTCTATATTCTCAGTATCTTTTTCCTCGTATTTTCATAGGTTTATTTACATCAAGTGTTTCATTTGTTTATTGTTTATTTACTGTTTCGCCTTGCTTTTGCTTCTGCCATGATTTCAGGTTTGTTAAGCGCATCTGAACAAAATTTAATTTGGTAAGGGCGCTATCCAAATGCGATTAATAATAATAATAACCCTCTGCCACGATGTTGTTGTTGCAAAAGGTCGCTATGTTAGCATCATTGACACTACAAAACCACCAATACTGTATCGGCCTTATATGCTCACATCGACCAGCAACTGTGCTACATTGGTTGTTCATGCATGCTTGCTGGGGATTGGATGATTAGGTAACTTATCAATCATCAATTACTTGATTAGTGCCAAAATATTGTCTTTGCCATGGGTTGTACTTCTTGATAAAGGGCTGTGCGCCAGGGCTGCAAATACTTTTGAATTTTCAGGGGCTACTTTTCTCAAAATTCAGGGATTCTCAGGGGCTATCCTGCCCCATCAACACACTTTTCCTATGATTTTCAGGGGCTATTTTAGTGATTTTCAGGGGCTACTGTGGTCATTACAGGAGTGAAATCGCCCACAGCCCCCCTGTTTTTGCACCCCTGCTGTGCGCACAGGCCTAGAAATGGCTTCATTGAAAGCTGGGGAGTTGACAAAATTTTCAATTCTATTGTGGAAATGTCTGAACTTTACCTGGTGACTCCAACTATCCTGCCTGGGGTTGCCCTCTTCAGACTTTCTTTGACAGCAAAGAAGGCTGCGTGGGGGCCACCATACCCGAGAGGTACTCCCAGACGCTGGGAGCTGCCGAGAGCGATGTCAACTCCAAATTCACCAGGAGGGGTCAGCAGGGTCAGGGCGAGAAGATCTGTAGCACAGACTGCAAAAGCCTGAAGAAAATGTGAAAATAATACTGCGATTGTGACTTCAATCATTGAAACATTATCCCTTATTGTGGTCAAGGTAGAAAGGAATGGAAGTGTGGCATAGTGCTAGAAGGCGGACTCGGGTCCAAATTATGATTATTTCTCATTTCATTCACACTATCACCCTGTTTTACTATAGTGGGTGATATGGTTCATTGGAGCTCTCTCATGGAACTCTTCTACACAGATTCAAATTCTCCCTTAGTCTACCACTTGACCAGCACTCAATTTCTGGGCACACTGCGGGCCTGCCTTATCACTCTTCAGCAGGGCAGGAATTATTTTTTGACTGACGGGGGCTCCTTTTTGACAAATTGGCAGAAATTTGCGCTCCCATTGATCCTTTCTACACTAACTATATGGGTACCATTTCCCCCTGTGGCTTCCCCTCTTTATGGGGGTTATTTTGCAAGTATCGAGGGCTAATAGCCCTGAGCTCTCGCTTAATTCCCGCCCTGCTCCACATATAAACATCCCATAGATTTATGATCTTAGTATCTGCATAAGCGGCCAGTACATACTGCCTACTGCCAGGGGTCGAAATATGGGATCAGTAACCAGGGGGTAATTTTTTTGGGCCCCGGGCCCAATATTCCTGAACACCCCTGATGGCCCATGACTTGGTCAACATCGTCACCAAGTTTCATAGTTATCCATCGAAGGTTGTAGGAGCAGTAGCAATTTGAAGTCAATTGTGAACAGATAGATTCGTACATACAGCTGCATGATCACAATAGCTCACCTAGCCATATGGCTATGGTGAGCTAAAAATGACCCCGGGTATTTCAATGTGTGACCAGGGGTTATTTTGGATGACTCAGGGGCTTCGTTCACTTTATTGTCTCCAGGTGAAATGAGAATCCAGGGTTCATTCAGCCAGAAAGATTGCCCCTGGTCTATGACATTTTGTATGGAACAGGGGTAATTATATAGTGTATATATTTTAAGGTGTAAATTACCACTGGGCCACCTTATCGTGAACCCTGCCTAATGCGTGGTAGTAATCCACTTCATCAGCTGTCAGGGCAGGAATTAAGCGGGGGCTGCGGGCTATTAGCCCCTGAAAACTGAATATAGCCCCATCAAAAATATCACGGGGGCCAAAAAAACATTGGTGTAGGAAGAAAATTGCCCCATCTCACTAAAAGCAGGGGGGGATTGGTATGAGGAATTTCCTTTCTTTGCCTAAAATTTGCCAGAAATGTAGGAAAATTCATTAAAATATGAAGAAATATATGCTTTTTGATGCATTTCAACCAAATTGTAATCACCTCAGTGATTTGAAATTCAAAAGGGCCTTGTGCATTGGAAAAAAAAGCCCCATGGCCAAGTTCATGAGGGCTTTTTTCAATGAAAATATTTCAAAAGAGCCCCCGTGACGAAACAATTAATTCCTGCCCTGTCAGCTGTACAGGGAATCCCCACCTCGATGCACCCCCTGATCCAACCAACAGCCCAACAGTGTGGGTCCAATGCTGAATAAATTCAAAGCAGCCTAGAACAGAAAGTACTGATATAGCTATTCCACACCACTAATGCTAACACCTGACCAACAACTTCACTACCCTGAACTATATGATCAATTGATCATGGTTGATTGGATGAGATTCATCAGGATATATTGGCAGGCACCACCAAAGTGGCATGTTAATCTAGGACCCAGGATAAAGTTATGTAACTTAATAACATCTGTTAAATTGCATTTCCAAATTAGAAAAGCTCAATCATCCTTGATTGATCCAGTTTTTATGTTAAAATAAAACTTTTTTAGATCAGGAATTCAGCTGGAAATGAGCAATCTGGAGTGTGTAGCACACGCCAGGGCTCTGAATAGATTGACACCAATGGCCATATATGCCCTTACTGATGCCACCTCAAAATCTGTGAATTGAACAAAGCAGTACAGTATGATAGCCATTTTAGGCTGTTTCAGGCCTTTTGGATTTTATTTCGGACCCTGACATACTTTGAGAGTATTTCATATATTTCTTGCAAAGGTGAAATGAGCAAACGGTTCACTGTCAGTTTTTATTCAATTACCAGTTCTACTTCATTATAAAGTTGTTAAGGCCCGTCCACACTGCACGCGATAAGATCATGCCACGATAAAAATGTTGAGCTTATGTTATTTCTATAGGAATGACCACACTGCACATGATTTATCGTGATGCGATTAATCGCAGCGCGATAAAACGAAGTTGAACTTTCATCGCGTGTCGCATGCAATATTCTTTGTGTGACCGAAAGTCGCGCTGTATCAAGTCACATGACCGGCAGGGTAGGACAGAAACGATGGTGTTGGATGAATATTGCATCACGATAAATAGAAAATGTTGCGTGCAGTGTGGCCATTTATTGCTTCGCAACACGTGGAATCCAGGTCCTTCTAATTTGCTATGTGATGTCGCCATGGTATTGCACAAATCATGTGATGTCTTTTATCTTCAAACAAATATTGGCCATTATTCAATAATTGTACTACAATCTCCATTCAAAGATGCCACATTGACCCAGGGCAATCACACAAATCAACACTGATAATTACCATGAGCGTGAATTTCCTCTAGGCTCACCTCTCAGATTGTTAGATACGAGAAAGACCACAGGGGTCTCGGGAAAAAATCATGCCTCCAATTGTCCAGTCCAACAGGGTCAACCCAGCTTATCTGACACAAAGTCATAAATCACTTGTCCTTGCTGCTACTTGACAGCAGAGGGTTGCTAATCTTTCTTCCCCAAGCTATGCCTGTTAGCCCAGGCATAGGGACCTAAAAAGATTTGACAGGGATGATAAGGAATCCTGCTCAAAACATGACTAACCCCTGAAGCATGGGCCTTCTGTACCAGAGCTTGGAAGTCTTCGATATTCCCCTCAGTGTCTGGGTACTGGAACAACACACCAGAGATATCCTGACCGGAGAAATCCATCAGGGTGTGCGAACAAACGATGACCTCAATGTTGAAGGGCCTGAAAAATAATGGTACAATATCATAGAATTAGAAAGGAGGAAGTCTGATCAGCTCGGTTGGTAGAGCACTGAAGTCGTGATCCGAGGGTTGCGAGTTCTAATCACAGCCGGTGTGTCCTTGGGCAAGATGCTTTATCGCCATTGCCTGTTCCACCTAGGCTTGTTGGGAACCTGTGGGGGAGTTGAGTGCAATCATCACTGAGTTAGAGGCTGCCACATACTCTCTGGGATTGTCGGAGTGTGTACCGATCCCTATGATCAGGGTAACATCTGTGAAGCGCTTTGAGCATGTCTAGTGTCATTGTTCAGTTTGGAAATCCACCTACTGTCCTGAATTATATTGTATCGTTATCATTCATGTGTGACTGGAACATATTCAAATGGCATTACGACCTATCCAATTTTTTTTATTGATATGGCTACAGTGTGATCTTTTGGGTGTGGATATTCACAACACCACATTCACACAGATATATATATACACTGTGAATGGGTATACTGGGCACATCGTAATGCAACAGCCACAAAGGTTATTGATGATTCGAAACACACCAGCAAATCATCCCATTCTTGTCTCATAAATTGCTCCGAATAAAAAACAAGCGTCCCAGATTTCCTGCCATTGCATAAGGCAGATTTCACAGTTTCATGGTCCAAACACACATGGTCTCTTTATGGTGCTCAGTATTGTAGATTGTTCAAAATAAATACATGTCATTGTCATTAATTATTCAAACACATACATTGTCAATAAAAAAAATAGTTATTC